>LTAE01000106.1:0-45226 GCA_001647135.1 Pontederia paniculata | reverse complement strand
TGTGTGTGTTGTGTGGGGGGGTTGTGGGTGGGGTGGTGGGGGGGGGTCCATATTCTACTTGGAGTTGATATCCTTGGTATAACTTTACACGACATGAGACATTAGGTCTGCCCTCTGGCTAGATGTATTTCTATTGCTTGGATCATTATTGTCAATGCTGATGGTGTTGAAAAGAATGTTCTGCACATGGCTACAATTTTAAGAAAATCACCTTTCATAGCTACATAAAAAGACTGAATGCTTGACTGATTTGCAGAATTAATAGCATTTCATCAATTATTTTCATAACTAGAGTTCTTCTGGTTTCCTTCAAGAAATTTAAAATCTGTGCAACTAGAGAAATTAAATAAGTGGATCCATATGTTGATTTTATATCACTTTAGAAGTCTCAATGGTTTACTTGATGTTAATCCTTAAGAAATTGATATTTCGGGGGGAAGTGGGCCTTATCTGAATGTCGGCAAGCATTCTTTCATTCCCCTTCCCCTTTGGGGGCCCCGGGGTTGGTGTATTTTCCTTTTGTATTTTTGTTCTCCAGCAAATAACTTCTGTTCAATTTGTGGTTGACGTATTTGGTTGCAACTCTTTTCCAATCCCTTTCTTCTTGATGCCTTTGAACAGTGGAATGGATCAACCCTTCTTTGTGCATGCATCTTCTTTTTAACCATAAATCTTAGGTGATCCCTTGTTGCGTGTTCAAGATTTACATAAAATTAATGTTGATGATATATAAAACATACATATTTTGTATAATTGAACAGAGTTATAATTATGAGAAATGTTTCTTTTTCCGTAAACCGAATTCTAAGAAATGTTTTCCTGAGGTAGTGACCAAGTTCTAGTTCGCTTCATTAGCAAACTCATGTATTTTCAGTTATTTCTGTATATCCTTTCTCTGTTTTCGTCTTCCTTTTGTTTTTTCTGGAAAAGAAAGGGAGGGGAGATACTTTATCTCAGAGATATGACTTTAAATGCTCCATTTGACAGTGAAGGGAATGCAATTGGTTATGGAACTTGAGCAAGATCTGAAAGTTGCAAATGTTATTTGCATGGTAAGTTGAAAACTCACATTGATTACAAGTGAAATGCAAATTAGTTATCCGCAAAAAACATCCAAATTATTTACATATAATTTCTTAGCCTTGGCAGTACTTAGTGATAATCATTTTTCGTTTGCTTGTCATCTAACAGAATGGACGGAGGCACATAACATCATCAATGAATGAAGTCTCAAGGGATCTTGTTGTTCATACAAAGTCAAAAAAGAAACAAGCTTTACTAGTAATTATATTATCTCAATTTTTTTTTATTTCTGCCACCATTGCCATGCTTGGTACGTGCTAAGCTATTGATAATAAAATGGAAAAAAGTAACAAGAGAAACAATTATTGGGAGATGAAGGACAATAATGCTTTAGTTGGCTAATACGTTAATCTGCTACTCCTTCAAAAGAAAAAGAAAACTCTAGCCCACAAAATTTTACTGTTTGTGACTGGTTACCAGCCGAAACAACATGGAGTTTTGTCGTGACAAACTGGAAGCTAAATCATTTCATTTTTTTAAGCATGAAATATCCGGAAATTCCGGACTGGGAGTAAAGGATGTGGATGGTTCATGTAGCATCTGTTCTGTCACTTTGTGGACAAGTGCCACACTATTCGTTAGATGCTTTCTCTATTTTCATTTTGATCATTTTCTATCCTTCCTTTCAATCTCAAGCATGTTCATGAAGTCTCCTTTTTCTTTAACACTAAAACTGGACAAGTTTAACAGCTGTTTTGGGAGCTGTAAGTTTACAACTCTCTTAAAATGTGATCCACCTTCTTCACTGGATTATTTGTGAACTATGCTTGTGTTTCATACAACTGCAGGATATGCTTCCAATCCTTGCAGAACTTCGTCATGCAGTAGACATGCAAATGGACCTCGAAGCTCTTGTTGAGAATGGAAAGTATTGCCAGGTCAGCATGTTTCTTCATTTGCTAAATGTTCAATGGTTCTAACACTCAACTAAAACAAAAAAATTCTTTTAGTGCTTCTGCTTCTTCTAACTGTGTTGACTTTTACAGGCATTTCAATTACTACCAGAATACTTGCAGATTTTGGATAATTATTCAGAGCTCTCTGCTATCCAGGAGATGGGCCGTGCTATCGAGGTCAGCAATAAAGAAAAGTAGCATGCTTGTTCTATTTGTTAGTACTCATTTTTTATCTTTATCACACTTTTGCGATACAACTTATAGATGATATGCCTCTCAAAAAGTTTATAGTTGATATGTAAGATCAATTATCTTCCAACAGAAACAAATTATGTTTTGATTTGGTAATAAAGGGAGCTGAGATGACTTTTTGTTACTAGTATTTCCTTTTTTTAAAGCAAAATTTCATAGCATGCACAGCTGAAGAATATGAAGCAACATTTTTTTGTCCAGTATATGTCAGAAGAATTTAATCTTAGTGAGACACTAACATTTGAGATATACTAAAATTTGATAAGTTACATAAAGTGTCAATTTTCACTTTACACCTTGGTAAGCTGAAACCATACTATTTTGTGGGTGCAAGATGGAGATTAGATAATGTCTCAAGGTATTTGTGATGACAGACTTGCAAGTTTCTGTCTGTTGCCAGCAAACAGACCGTTCACCTAACCTATCCCTTTATGATTTAATAAATTCTGCATGTGCAAAAAAGATTACTGTATCTGTTATCTTAACATTTTTTTTGAGCAAGTGTTATCTTAACATTTTGGCTTCAAAGTTATAGTAGTTCTGCTCATTGACCTTTCTAAACCTACAGGCTTGGCTCGCGAGGACAATTCAGAAACTTGATGCACACTTGTTGGGCGTTTGCCAGACATTTAATGAAGAAAGCTATATAACAGTTAGTTTCCTGTCTCTTGTACTCTCATGATTTATTTCATGTTAGCATTTACGCGAGTGCGTAATTTTAATTCACCTGCAAAATGTGTTATGCCCCTTTTCCAGTCTAGGTTATATCTTATCATTTGTTATCTTTAGCTGCAGATGCAGTATTTCTCCACATATTTTTATGCAAATGTGCATGTCTCACTCTCGGAACTGCTTTTCTTGGTCGTCACCTATGTTCTGTGGTCTGGACATGATGATGAACAACTGTTTATGAGATCTAGGATTTGATCGATTAGGTATAAAATTGGCGTTGATGTTTAGGATGGTGAACCAATATGTTTCCTCTTGAGAACTACAGCAAAGTTTGAAGTTTTGACCCATGATGCAAAACTACTGTTAGTGATGATTCTGTGTTCTGTTTTCCTAAATTGCATATGTAAAATTAAACATTCTATCATGTTTGACTCTTGTTTGGGATGTTCACTAATCCTGGAGTTCCAATAGGCAGTTGATGCATATGCTTTGATGGGTGATATTGCTGGTCTTGCCGAAAAGATCCAGAGTTTCTTTATGCAAGAAGTTCTCTCACAAACACATTCTGTTTTGAAGGATATAGTACAAGAGGTAATTAAATTTAACTGCCATGATTTTCAATCTTTACATATACTTAGATGGCAGTTTACTTCTAATTAAGGCTTCTATCCTTACTATGCAATTATGGATAGTTTTATGTTTTTTTAGAGAGATTTTCTTGTTTTCCAAAATATACGCAATCTCCTGTTTTCCAAAGTTGTGATAAATATTCAAAATTTTACAGCCACATACTTCCTCTTTTTATGTGGTCTGATAAATGAAATTCACTCTTTGACAAGCTATGTTTTCCATTTTTATATTTCTTTGTGAAATACTGTCCCAAGAATATTAAAAAACGCTACTTACCAGCATATTTGCTAGTACTTTTGTGCTGAATTACACTGTACTATCCTCTTACGACTTTATTGAGTGCTCAATCTATTACCTTTTATACATTATATCCTTCTAATATTCTGAAGTTATTTCATTCTGTGACAGGAGATTGGACATTCTACACAAAGAAGTCGGTGAGCTCTTTAAGTTTTCTGTTCTTTTTCTATACTCTGAACTTCCTGATTTCATATTATCAATTAGATATGTCAGAAAAAACTGCATTAATACTAATGCTTGAGGTTTTTTATGTTTTCCCTGCATTACTGGTTTTCCGGTAAAATAATCATATCACAACACAATATTGCAGCATGGACTTTGTTGATCTTGGCACTGTATTTAGAACTACTTCGTTGTTGGTATTAAGTTGTCAATAAGAGTGAGGCAAGAGAAGGAGAGAGTAGAAGAACAACTCGGTTTGTTATCTTCAAAGGTACTTGTGTAGAAAATTGTGAAAAAGGATCTTTCTTGCTCAAGTGTGCAATTGACCCTCCAGCTGCTAGGTACCTGGATGAAAATGACCTAATTTCCATAAGCTTGGGCATCTTTCCTTTGTCTGAACCACGGTTCAAATTACCCACAATGCATGTTGGCTTCGTATCCTACCACGTTGCAATTCTGGCATGTTGTGTAATGTTTAGTACTGTGTGTATCCACTGATGTATGCATTGATGCCTAACAAACTGGGTTAGTCTTTGACTTTGTTTTTAGAGCCTGTTTGGCTAAGCTTATAAGTAGGTTAAACCTACTTATAAGTAAATTTTAGAATATCTCCATGTTTGGTAACTAAAAATATTTACTTATAAGTTGTTAGGTAATTACTTATAAGTTGAAAAAAAATAAGCAGGGTCCCCCCTGCTTATTTTTAAAGTTGTTGATTTATTAGTTTTAACCAACTATATTACTCTTTTATCCATGTCTTTTAATATTGTTATCATATAACTTTAAGGATATCTTGGTCAATATTTATTTTAACAAGCATTATAACTACTTATTGATATTATCAGCACTTTTATCCAAACATGTAACTTTTTATATTTTAAAATAAGTATCAGCACTTAAAATGCTTATCAGCATTAGTGCTTATCAGGTATTTTTTATCAGCTAAGCCAAACAGACCCTTTATCCTTTTCTATTTGAGGAAATGGTTAGTCTTTATCCACTGATGTATGCATGGATGCCTAACAAACTGGGTTAGTCTTTATCCTTTTCTATTTGAGGAAATGGTTAGTCTTTATCTTTTGATACTTTTGTGGTCGGTGTGGATTATAGTTGCTCCATTTTCAAATAAGAAGCATTCTTTTGGTTATGTTTCTTTTGTTTAATGACCTTTGTTTATGTCTATGTTTTGGTATTCCAGTGATGAATATTTACAATTAGTTTTTTTCTTGAATTCCTTATTTTATTCAATGTATTTCTTAGGTTTTTATTGTTTGCATGCAGTTTCTAGTTTGATTATCATTCAGCAGTTCTATTTATTTCTTTTCTTACCACATCATACACTATTCTCATGACAGCATGCTTACTTTTACAGTCTTGTTAATATTGGTCTGGTATATACTCTTTCAGTTTCTTCTGTTATTTCACAATCTTTTGATAAGATGTTATTTCATATTTGAGTCATAATGGCATAGGTTTTTTTTTTTGAAAGGAATGGCATAGTTACGAATACCTTTTGGTTTCAGGCTTACTTACAGTGATCTGTGCACTCAGATACCCGAATCTAAATTTCGTCAGTGCATGTTGAAAACCTTGGATGCCTTATTTAAGTTGATATGTTCATACTTTTCCATCATGACATTTCAACCTGATGATACAAATGTAAGTGAGCCTGTTCATTTATTGCTGCAATACATGGTTTCAAAGTATATCAGCTACTTACTTTTTCTGCTTTTCTTTCACATTCTTCTTCTTTAGGTTACTTTTTCTTAATCTTTTATCTTAACTTTGTGTAGATATTTCTTATTACCATGGTGGGACTTCCTTAATTTTGCTTGAAGTCCAGATAATGACTTATTTCTTCATGGAAAATCCTTCATAAACTTAACCATATCAGATCATTCTTTGTTATTCAATTACTTGTGCCAGTTTCATTTACAATTTTGATCTCAGCAAATGTCAAAAATCTTTAAACAAGTATAAGGTAGCTGTTAAGTTCACAAATTTTGAAATTTGCCTACATAGATGCTTTTTAGATGAGGTATGCTGTGTTGATATTTCCGATAATCCAGTTATTTATTTGAGTTTTTCAATAAGAACTTTTGCTATACTGTGAATACAGTGAAATGTATATTTTTTTTATCCCCCATCTCTTTACCTTTGCCTTCTTGAAATGCATATATACCTTTTCGATCGTTATTATGTACACATGGATAACTAACCTTTTTCTAGTCTTCCGCTTGCCTTACAAAAATTTCTTCCAGACAAGGTAGCTGTTAAATTCACAAATTTGATATTTGACCATACTGATATTTTTCAAATGAAACTGCTAAATTGATACTTGTTACAATCTATCTATTCGTGTGAATTTGTTTTATTTGTCGTCATGTTCTAATCAGAACCTTTGCTATAATGGGTACGATGAAATATAGATTACTTGCTGACCTGTTTAGTGACATGTGACATGTTTGTTAATCTTGATAGGTCTTTTAGCCATTTAGACATCTACTTTGGCTATTCATAACATATAAGTTTCTGGACAATAATTTTGTGCATATTATTTAGACATTAGTCCATTGAGTTAGTATATAAGTTAACATGTGGTTAGGCTTCTAAATTTGTGCATTATTCTCTTAAATGTTGCATTCCTTAGCAAGTAGGATTTTAAGTTTAACATGGATTATTTTTTAACTGCCAAATCTGAGTTGCTTCCTCAGTTCATTTTGCATGTCTGTGATTAATTCGAATGACTTTGGCAAAGCACTATTACAGGTTATAGTTTGAAGTCCATTTGGGCTTAAACACCTCATCTTTGACGATTAAAGTTCATTTTATGTGGTTTGCCTCTCTACTGTAGGGTTTGGCAATTGAGACATCAAATGTTGAGCTGATGCAAGACAGTGGGTCTCATGAACTAGAAGAAAATAAGTTGCTTGATTCAGTGCCAAGCTGTTCAAGTGATCCAGCTCTGCAGAATGGCCATGCTTCTGAGTTTTCCAACAAGGCAGATATACCTGAAGTGTCAAATAATAAGTCTGATATAAATGACTCTGGAACTCTTGGTGCAATACCCCTAAACTCTTGTAGATCATCTGCCGAAGGTAGTGAAGGTGAATCTTCTGCATCACATTTTGATTCACCGTTCTATCAACTGAGGAAGGATGCCACTGCATTTGTGAGGAACACACTAGAGAAAGGGCGAAAAAATATGTGGCAACTTACAACTAGTCGAGTGTCAGTCTTGCTCTCTTCTTCTGCTGCCGGCTCAACTAGTACTTACCAATTCTTGAGGAATTATGAAGATTTAAATATTTTTATCTTGGCTGGTGAAGCATTTTGTGGAGTTAAAGCTGTTGATTTTAGGCAGAAACTAAGGATTACTTGTGAAAGTTATGCAGCATCTTTCCACCGGCAAAATGTGTATGTATGTGATACTTACTTGCTTTTAAATATTTTCATCTACAATTTTTAGTTTAAATGTTTCCTTCTTCTATGATTGTTGATTTATCTTTCCCTTTTCTTCTTTCCTAAATAATCTTTTTCCCCTCTCCGAGGGTTTTTTTTCCCTTAAGAGTTAAATTGTTATTTTTCCTTTTAATACCCTGACAGGTGCTTTTATTTTTGAAGATCCTTAAGCAGAATAACTTTTTCTGTGTTTTCATATATTAATTGGTGATTTGGTCATCAGATGTTTGATCTTTTATTCACATCTCTTCTTGTAGGAATTTAGCTAACTTCATGTTTGATATGCACACAAAGTATGGGACATTATGTATGCGTGACTATTAGTTGCGATAGTCCTTGTTTATGCATGATATGCTAGGATTCACAAATATTTACTTGTTTGTTTGTGTTACCATTAATTTCATTTTTTTTTTGTAATTATGCTTTAACTTTTTTCTTGTTAATGTCCTTTTACGTCCCTTCCACATCTTATATTGTCCCTTGAGGTGAATGTGCATTCTTTTCACTGATATGCATTTCCATCTCTCTGTACAAACGTTTTGAGATAAACATGATTATGTCACTATGTTTGCACATAATAGGCACAATACAGTTGGACAATAATCATTCTTCCATGATGCATGATATAGGTTTCATAGGGCATAATTATGTCCTCCAATAACTAAAATAATTTGAATATGGGTAAGTTCAACAGTTGTCCTTTATCTCACTCGGTCACCAAATTTCATTTTATAATGGGATGACATCCAACTTTTATTTTCTTACATCAACGGTAATGTTAACCGGTGCATAGCCGGTTTACCTGTTAAAATGTTAACGTGGCTATCACGCCAACATTTTCTCACCCTTCCACGCTTGCTTATAAATGATACAATAATTATGAATTAATAGATATTCATAATAATATAATTATAATTAAATATTCATAATAATAAAAAATTAAAAATAAAAGAAAGAACAGGTGGCTGCCGCCCTCTTGTTGGCGGTGAGGGGGCAGTAGAAGAAGAAAGGGGCCGCAGCGCCCCCTCACTAGTGGATCAGGCGGAGGGAGAGGGGGGTCACCACCCTCCTCCCCCTCTCTCCATTGCGACTCTACCGGAGCAGAGGTAGGGAGGGGGGCCACGGCTCTCCTCTCTCTCTCCTGGCCATAGCGAGTGACCCCCCTCCCCCCTCTCTGCCACGGCCGGAGGGAAGGGAGAGAGATAGAGGTGAGCTTCCAACCCCCCAACCCCACTCCTCTCTCTCCCCTTGATCTGGCAGCGAGGGGTGGCATCCTTGTTTCTTTCTTTTCTTTTTATTTTGTTTTTTAATATTATGATTACTTTATTAATTTATGATTTTATAAGCTGACATGGAGGAGTGAGGAAATGTCATGTCAGCATTTTAATTAGTAAATTGGCTATAACGGGTTAACATCACGGTTGATACAAGAAAATAGAAGTTGGATGAATGTTCCCTTACAAAGTGAAATTAAGTGACTGAGTTGGCAAAAGGGTATTGTCACCCAAATTTACCCTTTCATCTATTCTGCATTCTCCATGGTCATCAGCAGATTAATGCGTGCAATACCATAGTCCTGAGAAATTAGGAGATGACAGATCTCCAGGTTATTCAGTCAAAGAAATTTTCGGCAAAAACATGATTTGTATATGAATTACTAGCATGACCAGTCATCCTTCTCCTCCAACAGAAAAAGTTATTCATACATAACAAGCAATATACTACGACATCTACGATTTCTCAATTATATAATCAATTATATGCTTATAATGGTTCTCACTCAACAGTGGTGTCTACAAATTGGCTTTTGTGAATACTTCAAATTCATATCTTTTTATTCTTAGTTCTACTGCTGCTTTAATAGTTGTTCTGTATCAGGCATTCAAAATGGTCCTCGAGAAAGAATCCTGGGCAAAAATGTCAGCGGAAACAATACAAGTTATTAGTTTAGCTGGTCTAATAGGCGATGGTGCTCCCCTGATTGTCCCTTCTCTTAGTAATACATCAATCTCAATGCTTGATTCAAGGAGATATGGCCTTACTGATACTGGAAAGCAAAATAATGGGTTTTCCTCTTGGCTTAGGGTGGAAAATCCATTTTCTTTGAAACTTGCATATAGCTCCAAGGAATCACCTAAATCTCAAATGTCACCTAATGGGTTAAAAACCTCAAGTCTAGTTGATGGCAATGTTGTTGATCTCTTGCATAATGATAGAATATCTGCAAGGGGCCAAGTTGATAATCACCTAAAACCAAGCAGTTCGGCTGTGGAAGATGAGAATGAAGATCTTCTTGCAGACTTTATTGATGAAGATAGTCAATTGCCTAGTCGAGTATCGAAACCAATGCTTGCAAGGACCAGGTCCTCCAGCTGGAATGATGAGGAAGTTTCAGCCCAAACAGGGTCTTCTCTCTGTTTGTTGAGGTAATTTTATCAAGTTATATAGTGCCTTAGTTTTCCTTCGTGCTGACATTTTTCTGTTGAATAAGTCAGATTGATGGACAAATACGCCAGGCTTATGCAGAAGTTAGAAATAGTTAACCTTGACTTCTTTAAGGTAACCTGAGTTTCTGTATGCTCGAAATCTTTGTTTCTTGTCACACCCTACACAGAAAGGTTTTGAATAACTCATTTCTTGTATTGTTTTAGGGGATATGCCAATTGTTTGGGATATTTTACTATCACATTTTTGAGGCATTTGGTCATCGGGAATCAAACCAAAGTGGAAAATCGATGCCTGATTTTATATCTTGTGAGGAAACCTATCTTTTATCTCTCTTCTTTTTTTTAGCAGGATTGCCTCTGCTATATTGTTACTTTTATGAGCATGATTTTAGGTTATGATTTACTCCGGTAAGTGCTGCATTTAAACAGACATGTCAATTATTTTCAGTTGATCTTGCCGTCATGCACTTCTCTGTTCACGCCCTTATATAGTCTGAAAACCAATCATAATGTGTTGTTTTTGTGTCTTTTGCAGCTCGACTTAAAGCAGCTCTGTCAAAGATTTTGCAAGATTGTGACCAGTGGATCAGAAATACAAATATGTCATACTCACCTTCATCGCCCATCTCTATGAGTCCATCATTCACACAGATGGAAGTAATGCCAACAATACCTCCTAGTTCAATGCTTGGGCAAGCTCCTAATACTTCATTTGGGTTAAAGGTGTGCCACTTAGTTCTCTATTATACGTAAATGGTTGCTGCAAAATTCATATGGTGGTCGTCTTGCAAATGGGTTTGATGGGCAAGGGCTGGCTGAGCATAGTTTTTATTGTTACTTGTGTCTGACCTTAGCTCCTTAGTGACAATGACAAGAAAGGTCTAATCAGCCAAAATTGGTCCCATTTTCAATTATTTTGGTAATATCCAGCCCGTGTCTCATGGGAATGTCAACAATACTTGAGTCCTTTGGTTCTCTCACTAATGTGATTGCTTGTTGACCATAACAAGCGATCACATATCTGCCAGCTATGTCAAGAAACCATAGATTGATATTTGAAACATGCACCAGCATTGCCGAATATTCATTAGCTTTTACTGTTTGAATATCAACTCGGTTAAGCACATCTCTTCTTAATCTTCATATGTTCTTGCTCTTTGTGATGTCACTAAAAGACATTGATTTTTGTGGAAACCCTCTCATAAATATAATATTATATTCATAGTTAGAACAAATGTCGTGTTTATCAGAATTCTTTTGACACAAGCTTCAGTTCATCAACTGGTATCTTTGTATTTCTTAATAACTGCTTTTACATTGAATGGCTCTCTTCTGTACATACTTCTGTGCTATGAGGCTGATCTACTTCATATGGTGGATGTATATGACCTATTACAGGAAAGATGTGCTGGTGTTGAAACGATATCATTGGTTGCTCGAATATTGCATAGATCCCGAGCTCATCTCCAATCAATGTTGTTACAGCACAATGCAGCTCTGATTGAAGAATTCTATAAGAACCTGGTAACTCCCCACATTTTCCTCAATGTATTAGTTGTCAGCATCCTTTAGTTTTCCTTTTCTGACTGCCAAGTGCTTCTTGATCATGTGTACCTTTCAGCTCTGTGTTCTTACTATAAATTCTTCTGATTTCTTATTGATTTTATTAGGTGGATACAGTTCCAGATTTGGCTGAGCATATTCACAGGACAACTGCACGTATGCTACTCCATATCAATGGGTAAGGATTGCTCTTGTGAAATTTTAGTATCAGTCCTGGATTTGATTAAGTCGCAGCATACAGTAATGCTTTCAGCATGAAGTTCTGCATGCACTTAGCTTCTTTATGTTCAGGGACTTCATTATCTTCCATTTTATTCAAAAGAAAAAAAACTACCTTCTTTTGATCTTATATAGTTCCAATGCATTCCTGCAATCCCAAGGTCCTTGCAGAGCAGTTTTGGCTTTCTCATATCCTATATCACTTAATTATTTTTAATCATGGTCACAAATAATATGTAATTCTTTTCCCAGGTATGCCGATAAGATCGCTAATGCTAAATGGGAAGTGAAAGAACTTGGCCTGGAGCACAATGGGTTGGTTTCACAACTCTTTACATTCTAGAGCAACTCATATTTGATATTGGTATATTAAGCAATAAGAACAATTTATAAACCATTTTTTTACTACATGGGGCATTTTACACTAGTAAACTAATCTTATTAGTTTGCCTTCATAAAATGAAAATGTTATGGATTTTATTACAGGTGTAGTACTCTTCATAAAGAAAGTTGTGCTAAATCTTTACTTGAAAGTATATAAAATGTATTCTTGGTCATGCACTAATGGGTCTCTTGGTGCATGGTAATATTTCTCGGTTATCAGCTATTTATTTAAATTTTCATGTCCCACCAGAATATCACATTTGGTTGCAACAGTATCTGTAATTTATTTTTTCTGATAATATAATTTACCATGATAATCAAGAGTACCAGTATGGTTTGACAAAATCATCCATTCAATTCAACTCCTCAAAATTCTCTTATTTTTGAAAATCAATATTGTTCAGCATCATCTTGTTAATTATTTGGATCATTTATGAGCGAATCCTCTTATTTTGTTTACTCGTATTTCTATTTTCCTTTTCTTTTTATTTATTTATAATAATATGTGATATAGTTTAAAATAACTTTTGAGGGTATTTTAGCATCATTTTATAATAATCATGACAATATGAATTATAGTTACATTACTAGTACTTACCAAAACTCTACAATATGATACTAGTAATTTAAAAGGCGATAATCCATTTTAATGGTTATCTTGTAATGAAAATTTTAAAATCTTAGTCAAGAATGTGTACAAATTGTTGGAAAGCAATAACCTTCAAGAAGACAATGACCTCCGCACAGATTGCAATTTGATTTGGCAACTAAAGATCCCAGCTAGGCTGAAAATTTTTGCATGGCTTCTGAGAAGATCAAGACTACCAACCAGAAAATATAGAGCACGGTGGGCAAGAGAGGCATGCACCTCATGTGTCCTATGTGATGCTTCAGAAGAGGACATCAACCACTTGTTTTTTACATGCGTTGTGGCAAGGGAAGTGTGGCGACGAGCTAGTTGTTCCGGAGGTCGAGAGCTACAAAGAAATGTCTATGTTTCGAAGAGACGTCGAGCTATTCCTTTTGCTTTCTTATGGTCAATTTGGCTCCAACGAAATGGATGCATTTTCCAGGGTGAAAGATGTTACATAGAAAATATCGTGATTATGGGAAATAGTTTAGTGAGGGATTGGTCTAAGATATAAGTTGATGTTTTGTACCTTGGAAACATTATAAACAACTAATTTAATAAAATGGATGGCTACTCAAGGTAACCATCCTTTGCTTCTCAAAAAAAAAATTTTAAAATCTTTACTTTATCACATTCACACCACATTATGTACATCTGTCAAATTTACTAGAGTATGGACCTGCAATGAGAAAGTGAAAGAATGCTTGAAAATGTGCACATAAGCGTCACATCCAAAGCATTTGAATAGGAAACAACATTATACTATATGTTTGAGTTTCACACACTTACTTTCAATGTTTTAATATATTTGTACATCCAAAACTTGTTTGAGTAAACTTTCTTTTATGCCATAAAATTAAGAGTGCTACATAAATCAATTTAAAATCACATGCTCGTCTGTGTTTTTCTTAAATGGTAAAAACTTCATTAGAGATTCTATATTTCTATACTATGTTCTGTGTAGTTTTTTTTATTGTAGGTTTGTTGACTGAAGTCATTCCATGAATTTTCTTTCTTGTCGGGAGTTAGTTCAAAGTTGATTAAGAAAAGTCTGAAGATCAAAGTAATTACCGTCAATGAAGATCTGGTTTTTACCATAAATAGACATCCTATAATTATTATGTTTCTCTTTGTGGGTCCCATGAGTAGATTGTTTATATTTTGAATATAAAGGTCTTGCTTTGATCATTGAGAGCAGGTTTTAATGTTAAACTTTTACTAATAACTAACTATTCTGTAACATTGAGTTTCTGAACTATTCTATAACTAACTCTTTATTATATTCATGCATGTGTAGGTATGTCGACTTGTTATTGGGAGAATTCAAACATTATAAGACAAGACTAGTGCATGGTGGAATTTCCAAGGAGGTAAGGTTCTATTTTGAAGTTCAGTAATCTATGGTTAACAGTTTATCAATAGACGGATATCTTACATTGTGGAACTAAAAGACAAAAAAAATTAAATCTTTTTTTGGAGTGCCATAGTATCGATGTGTGCTGAACGTAATTCAATGTGTCAAACTTAATTTTTTGAGCTCAACAGTATGCATGTACTTTATCTTACTTTCCTTTCCTGACTAGTGCTGGCATGCCAATTGATGCAAGTGTTGACACTGCTTGTAGCATTACTGACCAATTGGAATTCATCATGCCAGATCCTTGGCTTAGCATAAAAAATGTTGAAATGTGTAATTGTTGATTTTGACACTGGGTTTCTGGTCTTAAGCTCATTTCCTTTGAAGCACTAACACTTTTGGCATTCACATTGACCAGGTTCAAGACCTTCTTCTAGAATACGGTCTTGAAAATGTCGCAGAAATGCTTATTGAAGGTCTATCACGTGTAAAAAGATGCACAGATGAAGGCCGAGTTCTGATGTCATTAGATCTTCAGGTTCTGTCTTCGAAGAGCCATCAAGAATGTTACAATTAGCCTAGAGGTTCCTTTTAAAAGAAAGCTTACAAGTGCTAATACCATTTACTGTTTGCAGGTTTTGATTAATGGACTACAGCACTTCTCCTCAAATGTGAAACCAAAGTTGCAGATTGTCGAGACATTTATCAAGGTAACCATAATATTTGTTTTGAAGTATGATAAATAAAGCGATAGTTCAGTTATGGTTTTGTCAATATAAATCGGAAAAGAATCAGACGAGGATCCTAGGTATTAGATTAATTAAGGATTGAATGCATATTATTACAAGGTGGTGTAGATCATCAAATGTTCCAGCAAGACATGATTCTCATATGAATTATTAGTCTTTCTAACACCAACAAACTCATCAATTTTGAACAATTTAGTAATCATGAATCATGTAATGTTGTTAGTTTAAGTTGAGGAGTCGGAGAAAGTAGGATTTTCCATGTTTATTTTTATTCTCCTTGATGCTGTTGGAGATCTTTGCAAACGCCTTGGACTATTACTAGTATATATGAACTAATTTGTCGGTCAGGAGATCAAGGTTAGTGCCTGAAAGGAATCCAACTCGGTGTAGTATACTGTGTAGTTATCTGCACTTTATCTCTTTCAACTTGATGTTGGTAACTAATGTTGTCTTTGTCTGGAGCAGGCGTACTACCTTCCAGAGACTGAATATGTGCACTGGGCACGTGCTCATCCAGTAAGAATCAGTCTTATGAATTACAAGATATAATGAACAGAGCAATCATCTTCATTTTTTTTTTAACTTTGAATGTTTTTTCTTCAGGAATATAGTAGAAGTCAAATAGTTGGATTAGTCAACCTTGTTGCCACTATGAAAGGTTGGAAAAGGAAGACAAGGCTGGAAGTTATAGAAAGGATTGAATCAGGAAATTAGATTTAAGGTGCACATTTTTCTTTAAAGCGTGTAGAGTTTAATTTTTCTACATATGTTTTCTTTCATTTTTATCCTGTAAATGTAAGTTATTGGTTAGTTTTCTATTGGTCGCGGCTGTATATTTCTTTACAAAACTATGTATTATAAGTTCATCAAAGAAAGAGCAGGAGTTAATCGAAGTTCAAATTCCTGAACTTCATTTGTCATATGGGGGCAGTCAATTATCGTCGAAGTTGTTAGAGGTTAGCTTAAATAATGATGTTAGGTCAAAGATATGTGACAAATATTTGCTGTTGATCAGAAAACCCTTTTCCGATCGTTACCAGATGTAATTTTAACATTGTCATTTAATTATACATCAATATCATATATATATATATATATATATATATATATATATATGCACGCACTAAGACATGGACATCTCTTTCTATGTGGGTATACATTTTCTCTGAAGTGCTGTGGTTTGAAATATCTGAGTAATTTCCAGCTACATGTCTTACATCTTCATCAAATATATCAAATGCTAGAATGTTTAGTTGACAGAATCATATAAGAAAAAAGAAACATGCTTCTGAATAGAATCATGTACTGTTAAATCATATGATAGATTGAATGTTTAAACCTATTCGAGTCAAATTATACTATGTTTGGTTAATCCTCTTAAGCCTTGCTGTTTGAAGTTTAGTATCAAAAGAAAGGATTAATTAATTAGGTCAAAGTTTAGTATCAAAGTTTAAAATATGACGTAGAATGTTGGGGTGGGTTAATAATTCTTGTTCAACCTTAATTTCATATTCTAATCAAACACCAGAACTAACTTTTTTTTCCTAAAGGTACGAGTCTGATTAATTGAGTCTGAATAAAAAAATAATTAAGAGTAGTTCAAGTCAATTCAAGCATTGCGAGATCTCTATTCTCTTTAGACTCTTACAACCTCTCCATCTTTTATCATGCCCTTTGTTATTATAGATGGAAGTTGATCGAAGAAAAAAAACACAACTTGAAAATAATGGATAAAAATTTATCTATCTATCGTTATCACGTTAATTACCAGCTGCCCATCTACTGATCTCAAAATAGATACAAAATAAATGGTTTAAAGTAGTCCAAGAGCATGTTCAACATTTTATTAAAAAAATTATGATAGATAAATTATGTTTGTTTAAGATCATATAATATTTTTGCGAATTTCAATCTTACACTTTTTTTAATCAAAATGTCAATCATTATTTAGTTAAATAAAGTAATTGTTTAACTTACTTTCACTTTGATAATGAGAAGGAATAGCTTGTTCCACTTTTCTTCCATTTCAGAAAGTTACTTCATTTCTTAAAATTAAATTTGTTAGTCACCTGAAACAACAACGTTAAAAAGACAAACTAGTAATTTTAGTTTTAAATTTTAAAACTTGTTGTTTTAAAGAAATATTTTACATTTTAATCGAATAATAATTAATAACAGGAAATTTCGGAAGAAGGATGGTGACATCATCATACTTTTAATATATTATAATAATGAGATTGCGAAAAGCCTAGTTGATCCTGTTACCGTAGGTATAGTTACCTTAAGCGCAGTTCCGGAATTTTTGCTTAATTTATACCTTTTTGGATGTTTGGAAGCCTACAGAGGAAGCTGGTAATTGCACCGATGGTTCCTACACCACACTTCAGGTGTCCAAAGGTGGAAGCAGGTAAGCTCACCGCCTTGTGGTACTATCACCGCACGTCAGGTTACCGTACAGGAGTTTATGACGATTTTGGCTCGATTTTGATTTTTTGGTTGTTTTTTCAGCTGCATGAAAAAGCGGTGATCTCACCGACGGTGTCTACATGGGCGACTGCGCACGTATGCAATCACCGATCGTGAACTTACCTTCCTTGCATCGAGCTGATTTTTCTTTGATTTCGATTTTTTCGAAGGCTTTTAAAGCGAACTCCCACTGCGGTAAGTCTACGCAGGGTGTCCATACCCTATACGGACGGAGGAGAGTTCACCTACGGTGTGTGTCCACACCCAAACGAAGCAGTTTACTGGTTTTCTTTTTCTTTTAAAAAAATAAATACAATGCATCGAAAATGAGAACAATTTCTGTTTATTTGTAGGCTGTTTGATCCACTGTTGTAAAATTCGGACCGGACCGGTATGCGGATTAAAACCGGGTCATGACTCAATAGAGAGCCGGACGTGCCTTTGGACCGGATTGAGCCGGTCAAATCCGGTCAAAAATCGGGTTCGACCGGCGAATTGGCGGTTTTTCTTGAGCCGGATAAAAAAAATTCAAATTTAGATCCCACCAAAAAAAATTTTTTTTTCCCAAAAAACACCGTCCAAATGCCCTAGCAGCCTTAGTCGCGTGACTCGCGTCTTCCTCTTCCTCTCTTCCACCATGACACAATACGACGGGGACGACGGCGATCAGCTGACTCCAAGACCACCGATGGCGGTAATATTCTCTTTACTTCTCGCCGTGCACGTCCAGGCGGCCGCATCCTGGACGTACGCGTTGTCCAGGCCGCACGCCGCCTGGACGACGCGCTGCCTTTCATGAACGCGCGCGTCCAGGCCGCGTGCGCATCCAGGCGCGCGCGTCGCACGGTGTAGATACGCGCGTTCGTCCAAGATTGTGATGTGAACTTATGAATTGAGATAGAAAAATTATATGTGTTGTAATTTATGTAGCATCATATATTTTAAATTATTAATTTTAATTATTTATATTATTTTAAATATATTTATGTCAATCAGTTCGACCATCCGGTCTAACCGGTTCAACCGGTCCGACCTTATTCGGAGACCTTTCCGAATCGCTCGCCGGTCCGAGTTTTACAACATTGGTTTGATCATTTTCAAAAGATTAAAAATATGAATTCCATGATTTTTGCATTAATTGATCTCCCTTCTGCGTTAATATTGAATTGTTAAAAATTCTAGTTACTTTTCTAACTTTGTAGCAAATCGATTATTATGTGTTTCTACATACTTTCAATTCAGATAAATACCCAAGGCCTGAGAAAGGGGTCCACAGTGCATCTATCTTTTTTTTTTATTTTCTCAATTGTCGATCATTTTTTCTATTGTGCTTTAAATAGAAAATACCATATTATCTATCTTCTTAATCGTAAAATATTAAATTTATAATAAATATTAAGTTTTAAGATTAATAGAGTGCATAATAATTTGCTATGCACTTGCATAATTTGGATCATTAATTTAAAAATCAATGACCCACATGTTATCTAATTAAAATTTTAGACCATTAATCGAATAGGATCTGAACCATTAATTTTTAAATCATGGTCCAAATTATGCGTCGTACTGGATGCATAGCACCTTTATTTTTCTCTTAATTTTTTTTCTTCTAAATCTATTCATTGTAGATTTAATATTATATGATTGAGCAGGTAAATAAGCACTTCCATTTTTTTCAAAACCAAAATAATTTGATACAAATTTACTTTAATGATACTTTAATGATTTAATCATGAATCATTAAAGATCTTAATTCTTAATACAAAGTATAATTTTGTGTATCATTTTCCTACTAAATTGCATGAAAAATACTCTGCCAAGTGCCAACCAACAATTTTAATGCAAGTTTCAATCTTTAAGAAAAAGTTCATAACATAACATGCAAGTTTGCTTCCTTTGGGTGGTATAATTATATGAAGAAGGTTCATTAGTCTATTGGCTTCTTACTGTTTTCTACCTGCCGGCGCCGGCGGCAGAGGAGCCAATAGACGGCGCCTGCGACGAAGAAGCTGACGAACCATGCGTTGTTGTAGGCCGTCACGAACGCTTCGGAGACGCCGGACACCACCCCGACCTTGGAGAGGAAGCCCGGCACGACGGGCAGGACGCCGGCCACCAGGGCCGCCAGCGCGGCGACGTTGAATCCTCCCTTGTAGTAGTAGCGGCCTCGAGAGCTGCCGGAGTAGAGGGCCGGCACGTCCAAGTCCATGGCCCTCAGCAGGTAGTAGTCGACCAGAATTATGCTCCCGATCGGCCCCAGGAGCGCGGAGTAGCCGAGCAGCCATGTGTACACGAAGCTCTCGCTGGAGCTGAGCAGCCGCCACGGCTGGAAGGCGATGGCCAGGACCGCCGTCAGCAGGGCGCCCCTGCGGAACGTGAACCTGGACGGGCTCAAGTTCACGAGGGCGTTCGCCGGGGCGACGACGTTGGCGGCGATGTTGGTGGTGATGATGGCGAGGGTGATGCCGAAGATGGAGAGGACCGTCGTCCAGAACCCTCCGATCTGCCCGAGGAGCTGTATCGGGTCGGAGACGACGCGGCCGAAGATGACCTCCGTCGAGGCCGTGACGGCGAGCCCCGCGAAGGCGAAGGCGCCCATGAACACCGGCAGCCCGACCTGGCCGAGGATCTGGTCCTTCTGGCTGCGGGCGTAGCGAGTGAAGTCCGGGATGTTGAGCGCCAGCGTCGCCCAGAAGCTGACGTTGGCCGTGAGCGACGGGAAGAACAGCCTCCAGAACTCCGCCGTCGACAGCCGGGAAGACATGGACAGCATCCTCCCGAAGCCGCCGGCGTTGACGAAGGCCCAGCAGAGGAGGGCCGCGGTCAGCAGGACGAGCACCGGCGCCGAGTACTTCTCCAGCTCCTTGATGCCGTCCATCCCTCGGAGGACGGCCCCAAGCTGCACAAGCCAGAAGACCAAGAAGCACGCTGAAGACGGTGGCGACGCCCTGCCACCAGGCCATGCCGAGGTCAACGAGGCTGCCTGCGAGGTAGTAGGAGGGGACGCCGACGACGAGGCCGACCCAGAGGCTGGCCATGTCAAAGGCGGTGAAGGTGCGGGCGGAGGCCGGGACGGGGGCGAGGTCGGAGGGCGGGAGCGGCTCGCCGGCGGCATCGTAGTTTGCTGCGGCGTTGTTGGCTCTGGATAGAAGTGTGGGAAGGCGATGGCGGGAGAAGAAGGAGAGGGCGGCAGGAATGGCGCGGGAATGGCGTCCTTCAAATCCGATGGAAACAGAACGGTAACTTGTTATTAGTCCTCCTCTGCTGGTTCTGCTGAGAAGAAGATGAGGGTGTGAACTGTGGATGTGTAATCCAAGGCAATTGGATGCCATGGACACACACAACAAAGAGAGAGAGAGAGAGAGAGAGAAGAGAGATAGAGAGAGAGAGAGAGAGAGAGAGAGAGGGAGAGATTTGTGGAGGTGATTGGTGATGCTTGGCTTGTAGTTGGCAAATGAGAAAAAAGGTTGGTTAAACATCTTCCTTAATTAAACCAAAAAATGACAGGATGGATAGACAGCTAATTTATCACATATGATAATGCAGATTATGCACCGCATGACAGAATAAATTATTAGGCAAAAACAATCATGTTGGTTGGCACATATACATATGATTAACGAATTTATTGATTGAAAAATCAGAAGCTAATAGCTCCGAGTTCGAAATTCAGAGTTTCCAATTTTATTAGGATTTACTTTCACCGCACCCGTCCGAACACTGAATTAATCGAGTGCTAGAATGCGCTCCAAATTAAGGAATTGAAAATTAGTAACTCCGAGTTCGAGTCCCGAAATTTTCAATTTGGCTAGAATTTATTTTCACTGCATCTATCCGAACACTGAATTAATCGAATCCTATAGTTCTGGACACCACTAGAATTCTACCCATAGATCCAAGAAAAAATTATTAAGCAAAAACAGAAATATTGTTTTCAACTCAAAAAAGCAATCACAGTTTAGAAAATAATAACATATATTATGATGTCTAATAGGAGCTAGATAATGAAAAATTAGTTTGCAACTAATTTCAACACCATGTAAAAAGAAAAGAAAGATTGGAACTTGCTTCAAAAAGTTCAATAGGGAATAACCGGAGCACGAGAAGATGGTGAAACGAACGTTAACAGACCTCAACAATACAGATAACTCTGGGGAGTACTACTAACATTGTTAAGCCAAAAATTGCATCGAGACGGAAAACTCCCACCCCACCACCTTCCATGGAGGGGTTCAATCTACCGGCAGCCTCGCCGCCGATCATGTTCTCGAACTCTGTCGTAGTCATAGTCCCGGTCTCTCCCTCTTTCTCTTTCTCTTTCTCTTTCTCTTCCCTTCTCGTGCTCCCGCTCGCGATCTCTACTTCTGCTTCTCTGCCTCTGCCTATCACGTCCATCTCCGTCTCTGTTCCTGCTGCTTTCACCTTCTTTGTAGTGTCTATTGTGATCTCTGCTTCGCTCTCTATCATCTCTTGCAGCAACACCTGCTTGTCACATTGCACATGAATTTCGACAAATATGACAACCACAACCACTAACCTGCTATTTACTACATTATCATTTGTCTGAAGTAAATTCCTAGCATGAACATTCTAAAAGTTAACTTTTGAAGGACGGAAAATAACGCAAGCATGACAGTTCCAGTATTAACTCCTTACATCTTGCAAATTTTCAAAGAAGTCAGTGTGTGGTAACTTTCTATACAACATCAAACTAGAATAAACTTCCAAGTGAAAAGATGAGTTATTTAATTTAACAAGCATTTTCCAGATTAACTATCCAACAAGTCAAAAGTGCAGCACCACATGCCACCAGTACTACTGAATATTACGACCAAGAATGGCATCCTATTGGAAGGAAGATACCTTCAAGTAGCTTTCAGGGCATAGGTTCGTATCCTCTCAAAAAAGAAATAGGTTTGCATCACTCCCCAGTAAATAACAGATTAAGAATCAAATTGGGAATTCCAGTTTTTCTTTAAAGAAATAGGAAATTCCTAATCGAGCTCAATGTAACTTTTTCTATATCTTGATTTAATTATGATTTTTTAAGAGTTGGTTTAATCATGAAAAAACGTCTCCCGTGTGTGATGCAAATAATCCTTTCTTTTTCTTAAAGGGACAATGCAACAATCAGTCATATGAAGTTTCTATTGATGCAGAACTTTACTGTACCTAATTCATCAATATCCCATCCAGCACGCCCTGAACCACGAGCCACCTGTCCAACTTCAGTTTGTTGAGTTCTTGCACGAAATTTCTTTTTGAGATTGCCAAACTCATCATACATCTCCCCATCATCCTGAAAGTTGAGAATAGAATATTTTTTTTTGAAGGAGAATAAGATACTTAATATATCCCTCTAAAGAAAACTTATATCATTAGCCAAGTGTATCTATGATAGATAAAAGATCACCTACCTCTTCAGCTTCTTTGCGTCGCCGTCTTGTTTCCTCCAATTCTTCTTCATCAAGTTCTTTGTAGCCTCCACCACGACCTCCTCTATTACAGAGATAAAAGCAAAACCTCAGTATCAGAATGATTAGTTACTTAAGATAGATGAAACAGATTAACATATCTATTTTCGGAAAAAAATAGAAGAGACTGAATGATTCTACAGAAAAAAGAGAAAGAAAATGTATTTTAAAGAGGCACCAAAGCGACGTGACCCAAAAAGGTCTCAACTCTCTTTTCCAGGTTTGTGCTGCCAGTCTGCCTCTCTCCCTTCCTCTTTTCCACTAGGTCGACACAATGTGACCCTTTAGCATTGCCTAGAAGAGGTGTACTAATTCTTCAACAGAGAATGCTAGAACCAGCTCCCTCCAACCTTATCTGCAGAGTCCTCTGACCTCGATTTCTCCAGAGATGCCATCCTGCTTCATTCAATCTCTGTTCCTCTCCGACAATGCCTTCTTTGGGCCTGTCATGTCCTGTCTCAACCCTGCTCCCCTGTGTGGTTGGAGTTTGTCGGTGTTTTCAGTTTACATTTTAACTACTCCATAGAGTTTTGAGTTATAGCTAACCAGAAAAAAAAAAGCAAAAGATATTTTCTTTTTAAGTTGTAGAAGATGGCAAAGCTAGCAGAAAAGATTTGAGGGTAACTGGCAAGAGGTGGAGAGAGGCGGAATGGCAGCAGAGACTGAGGAGAAAGAGTTCAGTTTACATAGAGAGGAGAGAGACTTTTTGGGGTCACATTGCTCTGGCACCCCTCTTTAAAATACACTTCTTTCTCTTTTTCTGTAGAATCATTTCTCTTTCATTTTTCTGAAAATAGATATCTTAATAGGTTTATATAAAGTAATTAATCTACTCAACATGGTATAAAATGCCCTCTTTCCCAGAACAAATATTCAATATATGTACCTAATGATCACTATAAAAGTATTTCAATTCCAATATCTGCTGGTCAACAAAATGATATTTTCTTGTTTCTAGGCTAAACAGTCAACTTTTGCCTCTCATTCAACATTTAATACCACATACTAAACCTACTCATTTACTGTAAATTGGAGAAAAGAGTCATGAATGATAAAATAGGATGCCTAGAAACATCAACATAACCAGCTATAATCTGCAATAATCAAAAGGAAGCATTCATATTATTGCATCTTATTACCTCACACCGCCTTCATTGTGCCCCGGTTTATTAGTGTTACAGATGTTGCACTTCATTCGTTTTGCCCAATTGATATTCCCACACCTGAAATATTAAAGTAATTTCAGAATAATCCATGTCAACAAGGAGATCTGAATATGTATGAGTTTTTCACATGCCAAACACAAACAGAAAGCAATAGTGCAATATAATTAGTGACAAGAAAGTGAATTCACTCAAAATATCATCTGCACTATAATTAGTGACAAGAACAACTCTCAGCAAGTCAAATGCATGTAGACAACAATAGTGCACAGGCATCAACAATTTTCACACATTGAAGCTCCATGCACAAGAGATCTGATTGAATATTTGGCACCGACGTCTTTCAATGGAAATATAAATTAATTGCAGTAAATTTAGAAAAAGTCTTTTAGAAACAAGATTCAAAGAATAGTTCTGCCATATATTATATATATATATATTTATATATATATATATTAGTTGGACTATTGTAGTTTAGAAGAAAAGCACACTATCATAAAATTCAGATAAAATGAGCTCTTCCACATGCTATAACTTTTAGCTACAAAGAAGAAAATGATTTGAGATATATCACCCACGAGAACTCCATGCTGACTAGTTCATCCATGACCAAAATATATTGTTCTATCATACAAACAACTAATATTAAACATTTTATGCATTACTGAGTGCAGAGTATTCAACTTCTAAGTCATGGACAGGAGCAAAGATGTAAAAAAGAATATTGAATATCATTAAAATTAATAATCAATGTTTACTCGCATCAACTGAAGAAGTATACAAAGGGAAAAAAAGATAATAATAACATCTTCATCCTAGAAATAACTAAGGATTTTATTTTTCGGACCAAATATGCTCCACATGATTATTAAAGAGCTTAAAAACGAGCTTGTAAAGTCGTATTTGCATCCCCTTACATTGGGCAGGGCCAATCATTTGGTCCAAAAAGTCCAGTGGGACCACCAACAGCTTGGCCATGTCCACCAGCATCATTGCTTCCGCGGCCCCTTCCTCGACCACCACCAACACCACCAGTACCACCAACACCAACAGGGCGAGCTGCTCCACAGCGATTACAAACACCACGAAATGCAAAATTTACATTGGAGCAACTGCTAGTACAAAACAGCATTAGAATGAAATACACAGATAGTTCCACTATTGATCTACAGAAACATGGAATCAAAGTGAAAGACAAGTTGCTCACCGATATCACATAACAGACCTTGTATTTGGGCACATCCAATCACCATCTTGCTGCCATGACTTTGCTGAAGCATCACCACGTCCTCTACCTCTACCACCGCCACCAATCACCTCATCAGGAACCTCAACCTCACCTTGATTTGCATTAATGTCATATTGCTGGTTAGACTCAATTGGATCCTTACTCTTTGACTCTGCTAAATGAACTTCAATTTTACTTCCATGAAAATCCTTGTTATGAAACCATTCAATAGCAGCCAAAGCAGCATGAGGATCCTCATATGTAATTGTCGCATCACCCTTTGGCTCATTGGAGGCTTTATCTCTATACAACCATATTTTTGGTCGACCAGTCCTTTTGTCTTTCTGTTAAACGATAATAAAACATCAGTAAATAATTCAACAGAAAAGATTAAATGAAAATACAAATATAGGCGGTTAGGAAAGATACCTGGTAAAACTCCATACCTTAAGCAATCCTATGGTGCCAAAAAACTCAGCCAGCATACTTTCATCTGTTCCATGAGGCAATTTACAAACATAGACAACACCATTTGATGTTCCTTTTGAATAACTTGCCATTCAATCAGATCTGACCAATTTCCAGAGAAAGAACAAACAAGTTATTAGTGATGCATATATAAAAAAATCCTACAAGGCCATAACAGCACAAAGATGAACAATAAGACGATTGGCATGATGAGAATATTGTTTTTTAGTGTGAAAACTGACTGTATTGGCGTGATAGCCGTCCAAGTACATTATGAAAATTATAAATCCAGAAGTCATGTGTGTCCCCTCTTAAGACAAAGAGAGCAAACAATTAGACCATACAAAACAAAAAATACTCATTTTGCCCTAGAACATGTAGCCCGGAAAGTAAACAAGAACTAACTAGTCATTCCTACTGATACTTTTACGACATTGTCTTACTGAGAAAAAACATTAATGTTCATGCACACAAGAAAGTACGACATTGAAATTAAATCATTTCAGTTCCTTGTATCCCACTATTCCTAGAATATAGCACCCTCGTAGGCCAGCATCCTTAGGCACCGGGAAATAAATTCTCGTAACTGGCTCGCTTTATATTTTTCCATTGGATGTGGTAAATCAAGTTCTTCATGTTTTTTCTACTGTAGCTGATGTTGGATATTTGTCCCAATCGCGATAAATCTTGTGTCTCTTTTTATGTAACTCCCTCTTTGAAGGAATGATATTACAATTAACGAAGAAATTATCACTAAAAGATTTTTCTACACCATTCAACAGCAGAAAACACCCAGTAAAGCAGCAATATTTTCCATAGATCGTATCATGGCTCCTAATAACCAGAAAAAACTTTATGTTTCTATCCCCTTAAGAGATCTAAATTCGAACAAATCGACCATCGGTCCTGTCAACTAACTCCATTCCATTTTCCAATTGGGAATCCTGCCGATAGATTCAAAACCACCAGGTACCATAATTTTGTTCGCCAAAATGCCACCTTTCGACCACCAAGCACCCGCAAATGCCAAGTAAAAGTGACAGAAGTCTTCTAACCGATAAGGAAACCCATCGGATGAAATGATCAAGAAAGATACGGATCATCATAAACGACGCAAGAATTCGTGCAAGCAATTGATAGGGAAGTATAAAAAAAAAATAGAACAAGAAATCGAATCAAGAAGCGATTACGATTGTGAACGAGGAGGACGAAGGAGAGTGATCGGAGCAACTGGAGTTCGAGGCGTCTTCCTTAACTCCGGCGATCTCGTGTTGAAACGAAACCCTAGAAGGAGAGAGAGAGAGAGAGAGGAGAGAGAAAGTAAACAAAACGCGGTCGACGGCAATGAACTGGATCGATTTGACTGAGCCAGTCGGATTCGTATCGTATCTGATCCGCCCGATGTAGATCTGACGGTTGATATGCGAGGCTTTTATGCTTATTTGTTTTACAACTAAAAAATAATTAAATATAAAAAAACAAGGTCCATGTGTGAAATTTTAATTTTTAATCAACGCTGTCAAGGTTTAATTCTTTTATTAATTTATCTTAAATTAATCTTTTTTTTCAAGTTTACGAATTAGTTTATCAAATATTGATTATTTTTATAAGATATTTCACTCTCTTGCAAATTCTTGACAATATTGTTTTAATATACCCCATGAAAGAACTAGTGTCTCAATTAGCTCACTTATGATATTTTTTTATATAAAAAAGCAAGTAGTTAATTTTTTAATATATAATCCTATATTAACTTAAAGTTCAAAATATATATGAAATTAGATGTGCTACTATCAACAATTTTAAAATACTTAAAGAAGTACAACATCTTCGACTATGATATAATATCAAATTAGATGTATTATGAATAATTTTAGAAGTCTAAAGAAAAATTATATCTTTATAATTATATTTTTAATATTGACCATCATATATATACATCTATATATATATGCGCCCACGCACACTGTGCCTAAATGTTATGAAGATTTATTATAAGATGACTATTTTATCACCTCGATATTTTATTTTTTCTAAGACCGAACTATACGAAGCATGACATGATTCGTTGGTTGGCACATCTGATTAGCATAAGTGTATTTTGAGTTGAAAAATCGGGAGCTAGCAATCCCAAATTCGAGCTTCGGAGCGGTCAACTTGACCAGAGGAATATCATTTTTGTTTTTCGTCCTCGCTTCGAATTAGTCGGATGCTAGTAATTCTAAACACCATAGACTCAAAGAGTAACCCAAAAAAATGGCATGATCCATATAGTTCATTGTTTTACAGGTGACCAAAGATGGAGGAAGCAGTGCAACTAAAATTTATTGGAGAATATATATANGTGTGTGTGAAAGAGAGAGTATAGCGAATTTATGTATTCAAATATTATTTTTTATTAATTTCAATAAAATTTTCTATATTAAGAAGTTATCATCTTATTTTTATGTCTAGCACCAAGTAATAATAAAATAAAAATAATAAACTTAACATTTAAAAGATTGGACGGAATTTAAAGAATTTAGGTATATTAAATTCATATATAGAGAGCTTTATAACTTTTCCCGGGTTGTTCAAAATTTCCACAAGGCAATTGGGCAACTTGTTTGGAATCATGAGGTACTCATCTCATACGTGCAAGTCATTAGTAGGCTTTGGAAGAAGGGGATTGACATATGTACTCTATAAAAAGAAACTTTTATAATTGGATATGCATATATTAGAAGATATTAAATAAGCACTTCGTCTTCTCCTTCTTTCATTATCATTATGATTGTTATGAGTTTAATGAATATGAAAGTAACACACATTTAAACCATCATAAATATGCTTAATATTACTTGGAGTTGGCTAGACAGAATATTTTATATATTAGTTAACGCCAACGTTACTAGCAACAAATAGTAAGCATGCTCATATTTTAGCATACTTGAATTAAAGCTCAATAAATTTCTGATTTGCAAGATCAATAAAAAGAAAAACACTATCAAGTAATCAAATTGATTGACACAGATGATTAGCGAATTTGTGATCCGAATTGAGGGACCGAGAGTTAGTAGCCCCGAGTTCGAGCTTCGAAGTCTCCAATTTGACCAAAATTTACATTCGCCGCACCCGTCCGAACACTTAATTAGTCGAGTGCTAGTAGCCCTGGACAAAGTTCTACCCATAGACCAAAAGAAAAATACTATTAAAAGATATTAAATAAGCACTTCGTCTTCTACTTCTTTCGTTGTCATCACGATTGTTATGAGTTTAATGAATATGAAAGTAACAAACATTTAAGCCATCATAAATATGCTTAATATTACTTGGAGCTGGCTAGACAGAATATTTTATATATTAGTTAAGATAAGTAGTACGGTACCACTTATTTAAATAGATAATATTTTCGTTAAATTTTATTTTATATATTAGATAACCCCAATATTATAATAACGAATAGTAAGCAAGTTCATATTTTAGCATACTTGAATTGAAGCTCAATAAATTTCTGACTAGCAAGATCAAGGAAAGAAAAAAAACTATCAAGCATCAACAATTCAACTGAAAATCAATTTAAAAAACTATAATAATAACAATAATAATAATATTAGTGCTCCAATTCCAAATATCATAATTACAATAAAAACAATAATTATGTTTTTATTTTTTTCCAATAAGTATTTTTCAAGAATAATAAACAATATCCTCCCCGCTTAAAGGAGGTCTCGAGTTCGAACCCCGTCGTATGCAAAAATTTTTCATTGGAAACCTCACCCACCATAGTCAAGTGTTCGACCCGAGGCGACACAGATTAGTTGAATGTTAGTAGCCCCGGATACTGTGGGGCAACAAAAAAAAAAGAATAATAAACAATATGCTTTGGAAGGTCATTACTCTTGTTTTTTGTAACCAATGAATAAATAAACAATGTGCCCGTTCCTTTCTAACAGTCGCAATTGGGACCATGCACGCCAAGACAACCTCCACCTTTCTTCTTCTTCTTCTTCTTCTTCTTCTTGTGTGCGCCTACTTCTCAATATACAATCCGCACCAGTTGCCACCTCTCTCTCTCTCTCTCTCTCTCTCTCTCTCCACCTTTGCCGCCGTCATGGAACCTCACGACCAACTCGGCGTCCACCAGCTGCGTGTCCAGCCTCTCTTGCTTCTGTCCACGGCCACCACCACCATCACCACGACCGCCGGCTCCACTGCCCGTCTGGAGCTGTCCACCGCTCTGGGCACGTTCTTGGTCTTCCTCGCATTGTTCATGGTCTTCTTCTTCCTGTGGCTCTACTCTCGCTACTGCGTCCACGGACAAGCCGCTGCCAGGACGGCGCGGGGCCGCCGCATGCTCATGCAGCTGCAGCGCCAAGGTCTCAGACAACAGTCCGCCACCTCCGACGAGCCCTGCCCGCCGGCTCCTTCTACTCTGCTGCCTGCGGTGGCCTACTCCGGCGCCGACGGGAAGGCGCAGGACTGCGTGATATGCCTGACCGAGTTCGAGGCCAAGGAGATGGTGAAGGTGATCCCTTGCTGCAGCCACGTCTTCCATCCGGAGTGCATCGACAGGTGGCTGGTTTCGCACGACTCGTGCCCGGTGTGCCGGCGAACGGAGATCCTCCGTGGCGGCAGGGTTGCCGGCAACACCGACCACGATCAGCAAGTAACTCCTCCCACAGACACCTGAATCATAAGGCAGCTTGCTTTCTCCCATTTGTATACAGCAGCATTCACAATAATTGCAATCACAAGCGTTAACAACTCGTTGACGCTCTGTTCATAAGTTATATATGTTTTCTGGGTAGCTAGTAAAAGATATCTACCAGGAGAAACCAAGGAACAAAATTTCACATTGCTTCCCATTTTATTGCATATCAGTGATGAATAGGTGCCAATTTTCTGAGTTCACTGGACAAAATTTGATCATCTAAAAAATGGATAAGAAAAGAGATATGAATCTGCCCCCTACAAGATAACATGGAGTAGGCTCGCAAAACTGGCGGCCCTTTCATCCGTATATCTGATATGTAAGCAATTTACAGAATGGAATAGGCTCGGATCACCTCAATGATGGGTGCACGGCACAACGGGCACTTGCTGCCCTCTCGAACCAACTCATTAGCGCATTTCGAACAACTACACATGTGACCGCATCTGGGAGGAAGAAGATGGAAGATCAGTACTGAGCATTTGAACAATTCAGATGCAATTGTTGATACTCGACAATAAGCTTTTCGCGGGGGAGTATTGATACGAACCTATAAAGAAGAGAATCAATGTGACTATCACAACAGACACAGCAAATGCCTTTCCTTACATGTTCCCATTTAGCTATGTCCCCTGATGATTCACAATCCCCTGAATCAAGAAGAAAAGTCAATGAGCTTTTGGCAAACACAACAAAATTTAGAGCATAAACTTTTGAATGGAGATACAATATATTCAATGTGAAAAAATGTCAGCTGGAACAGTATTGTTGATGTCTACTTCGCCTTGTTAGACACCATAGATAACAATGAGCAAAGCCTAACTTATGTATTTCACCCAAAGAAATCTAACTTGTGCACCCTTTCTACTTGCATATCTATTGAAATATCTAAAAGTAAGCACCTACTTCTCTTTTACCAGGAAAAAGATGACTACTGAGCTTGTGTAGCCATCCACTATGTATTAAACTGTACACTTAAAATTTACATATCTTTAAAAGCGAAAAGTAAACATCTACTAGTACACTGTCAATCAAGTTAATCTTTATATTCCAAATGGATTCTTGATAAAGAATACAGTTGCGATCTTTGTGTAATTTTACATGAACTTTTTTTTTTGAAAGAGGAAAGGATGACTACACAGATTGGTAGCCATCCGTTTGTAGTAATTTTATATGAACTTACCATTCATACAACGATAATCCAGTGTTAACTGTGCACCTATGCACATTTGATTTCCATAGGGCAAGAAGTACTCCTCAAAAAGAACAATTTAATAACTGATAAAAGAGTACAATAATTTTAAACTATCAAAAGCATTATGGATGCAGATTTTTATTATGAAACCACAGATAGTAACTGAAGAGGAAATGTGTCTTCTTATTTTCTACTAGTTATCATGACATGAAGGTATTCATTAATACTATGAAAATCTCATTTAATATTTGATGAAAGAGCAAATATTTTCGACCAGATTGATATGCTTTCATTATGAAGAAACATCACATAGTTTACCCTGAATGACCCTTAAATATTCTTACCGCAACTTGAACTTGTGCCATAGTTCAAACAGAATGAAATAGAATGGTAAACCAGAATTGACAAGACTATAGCCATTAATCAGCTGAGATAAAAATGATGCTGACTAGACTGAAAGTCTAGGTCTCAAGAAAATACAGCACAAGAAAATATAGCATCACACATGTAAAAATCCATATCTTGATCTTTATCATCTGCATACATCACAAGGAAATTACACGACATGTCTTATTAGAAATATACCACCAACCTTGTTCTCCAAAAGAACGATTTAAAGCTGCCGAGACCTCCTGTCTGACTGCACGCTGCAACTCCAGCTGCATATCCATGCAGGATTCCAGCATCCTTTGCATATGACTCATTACTTGTTGAAGTCTAGCCATGTCTGCTCTTAATTCATTGATGATATGCCATTCCTACACCAAAGAATATATGATGACTTTCTAACACAATAGTTTTGTTTTCGAAGAAGTTCCAACATAATAGTTACTCTACCAAAAAAAAGGAACACAACACTCCCATAGAGCTCTTACTTTTTCATGTCTGAAATTGGGGCAAACTACTAACTTTATAAATTCCATACGGTGGTATGTCAATAAGTATTTGGTTTATCAGAATATGTTGAGATGCTCTTTGAACTTTCTTATTATATATTTCTCTATGTGCTATCAAAATAAAGCAAACAAAACAAAACAAAACACACTAAAACTAGCAAGTCACAGAGCAAAAGAAAAAAAAAAAGATTGAAATGATGACGACAGTCCTATAATTTTGAATAAGAGAACATTACTTTTTGAGCTGGAGATGAGTGACAGCACAAGTTTAGTAGAGTGCCAAAGAAATATATACTGATTTACTGTAATGAGTGTAAGATGAGACTAAGGAAAAAATGACTCACAATTTCAGAATGATTAATGTTCTGCCGACCCCAGCTATGATGCAAGTGTGTTTGCCACAATGGCTGAGATCCTGGGGGTGGAGGCATTGGCGGCAAGGGTGGGACATGCACAGTGCCAGTAACTGGAGCTTGAGAGCCTTGAATAGGAACATCAGTCTGCTGTCTTTGATCTTCCTCATCTAGATCTGTGTCAGCCATAGTTCTCTGGAGATCCCAGTCAAATGAATCACTTCCCTGCCTTTGCACGTAGGATTGTATCAACTGGTCTAGGCTTTCACGAAACCCACTGCGAAGAAGATTAGAGACACTTCTCCTGTAAAAGTTATACAGCAAGTATCAACAACAATTCAACTGAAAATCAATTTAAATAATAATAATAATAATAATAATAATAATAATAATATGTGCTCCAATTCCAAATATCATAATTACAATAAAAACAATAATTATGTTTTTATTTTTTTCCAATAAGTATTTTTCAAGAATAATAAACAATATCCTCCCCGCTTAAAGGAGGTCTCGAGTTCGAACCCCGTCGTATGCAGTAATTTTTCATTGGAAACCTCACCCACCATAGTCAAATGTTCGACCCGAGGCGACACAGATTAGTCGAATGCTAGTAGCCCCGGATACTGTGGAGCAACCAAAAAAAAAAAAGAATAATAAACAATATGCTTTGGAAGGTCATTACTCTTGTTTTTTGTAACCAATGAATAAATAAACAATGTGCCCGTTCCTTTCTAACAGTCGCAATTGGGACCATGCACGCCAAGACAACCTCCACCTTTCTTCTTCTTCTTCTTCTTCTTCTTCTTAGTGTGTGTGAAAGAGAGAGTATAGCGAATTTATGTATTCAAATATTATTTTTTATTAATTTCAATAAAATTTTCTATATTAAGAAGTTATCATCTTATTTTTATGTCTAGCACCAAGTAATAATAAAATAAAAATAATAAACTTAACATTTAAAAGATTGGACGGAATTTAAAGAATTTAGGTATATTAAATTCATATATAGAGAGCTTTATAACTTTTCCCGGGTTGTTCAAAATTTCCACAAGGCAATTGGGCAACTTGTTTGGAATCATGAGGTACTCATCTCATACGTGCAAGTCATTAGTAGGCTTTGGAAGAAGGGGATTGACATATGTACTCTATAAAAAGAAACTTTTATAATTGGATATGCATATATTAGAAGATATTAAATAAGCACTTCGTCTTCTCCTTCTTTCATTATCATTATGATTGTTATGAGTTTAATGAATATGAAAGTAACACACATTTAAACCATCATAAATATGCTTAATATTACTTGGAGTTGGCTAGACAGAATATTTTATATATTAGTTAACGCCAACGTTACTAGCAACAAATAGTAAGCATGCTCATATTTTAGCATACTTGAATTAAAGCTCAATAAATTTCTGATTTGCAAGATCAATAAAAAGAAAAACACTATCAAGTAATCAAATTGATTGACACAGATGATTAGCGAATTTGTGATCCGAATTGAGGGACCGAGAGTTAGTAGCCCCGAGTTCGAGCTTCGAAGTCTCCAATTTGACCAAAATTTACATTCGCCGCACCCGTCCGAACACTTAATTAGTCGAGTGCTAGTAGCCCTGGACAAAGTTCTACCCATAGACCAAAAGAAAAATACTATTAAAAGATATTAAATAAGCACTTCGTCTTCTACTTCTTTCGTTGTCATCACGATTGTTATGAGTTTAATGAATATGAAAGTAACAAACATTTAAGCCATCATAAATATGCTTAATATTACTTGGAGCTGGCTAGACAGAATATTTTATATATTAGTTAAGATAAGTAGTACGGTACCACTTATTTAAATAGATAATATTTTCGTTAAATTTTATTTTATATATTAGATAACCCCAATATTATAATAACGAATAGTAAGCAAGTTCATATTTTAGCATACTTGAATTGAAGCTCAATAAATTTCTGACTAGCAAGATCAAGGAAAGAAAAAAAACTATCAAGCATCAACAATTCAACTGAAAATCAATTTAAAAAACTATAATAATAACAATAATAATAATATTAGTGCTCCAATTCCAAATATCATAATTACAATAAAAACAATAATTATGTTTTTATTTTTTTCCAATAAGTATTTTTCAAGAATAATAAACAATATCCTCCCCGCTTAAAGGAGGTCTCGAGTTCGAACCCCGTCGTATGCAAAAATTTTTCATTGGAAACCTCACCCACCATAGTCAAGTGTTCGACCCGAGGCGACACAGATTAGTTGAATGTTAGTAGCCCCGGATACTGTGGGGCAACAAAAAAAAAAGAATAATAAACAATATGCTTTGGAAGGTCATTACTCTTGTTTTTTGTAACCAATGAATAAATAAACAATGTGCCCGTTCCTTTCTAACAGTCGCAATTGGGACCATGCACGCCAAGACAACCTCCACCTTTCTTCTTCTTCTTCTTCTTCTTCTTCTTGTGTGCGCCTACTTCTCAATATACAATCCGCACCAGTTGCCACCTCTCTCTCTCTCTCTCTCTCTCTCTCTCTCCACCTTTGCCGCCGTCATGGAACCTCACGACCAACTCGGCGTCCACCAGCTGCGTGTCCAGCCTCTCTTGCTTCTGTCCACGGCCACCACCACCATCACCACGACCGCCGGCTCCACTGCCCGTCTGGAGCTGTCCACCGCTCTGGGCACGTTCTTGGTCTTCCTCGCATTGTTCATGGTCTTCTTCTTCCTGTGGCTCTACTCTCGCTACTGCGTCCACGGACAAGCCGCTGCCAGGACGGCGCGGGGCCGCCGCATGCTCATGCAGCTGCAGCGCCAAGGTCTCAGACAACAGTCCGCCACCTCCGACGAGCCCTGCCCGCCGGCTCCTTCTACTCTGCTGCCTGCGGTGGCCTACTCCGGCGCCGACGGGAAGGCGCAGGACTGCGTGATATGCCTGACCGAGTTCGAGGCCAAGGAGATGGTGAAGGTGATCCCTTGCTGCAGCCACGTCTTCCATCCGGAGTGCATCGACAGGTGGCTGGCTTCGCATGACTCATGCCCGGTGTGCCGGCGAACGGAGATCCTCGCCGGCAACAGCGACCACGATCTGAGCCTGCATGTTGGATCCACTGGTACTGCAGACGCACAAGTAACTCCTCGCACAGACACCTGAATCATAAGGCAGCTTGCTTTCTCCCATTTGTATACAGCAGCATTCACAATAATTGCAATCACAAGCGTTAACAACTCGTTGACGCTCTGTTCATATGTTATATATGTTTTCTGGATAGCTAGTAAAAGATATCTACCAGGAGAAACCAAGGAACAAAATTTTCAAGTATCAACAATTCAACTGAAAGTATACAGCAAGTTATACCCACTGCGAAGAAGATTAGAGACACTTCTCCTGTAGAAGTTATACAGCTCAATCACCAAAACAAGATTAGAATATGTGAATGTTATTAGTAACTAAACAACCAAAATACCTGTTCAAGAGTTCCCTGAGTTCCATACTGTACACATTGTCATCATCAGGTGGATTGAATCTGTTAGATCTTGCAAAAGTGAATGATTGTTGACCTGGAGTTCCATCTTCCCAATTTTCTTCACTGTCTTGAGAGTCATTTTCTTGCCAATCCTCATGAACTTCCAGAAGATGATTATCTTGCACGTCCTCATCTTCAGGAGTGTCAGGAGACCATTCGTGGTTTATATTCTCCTGCCAGTTCTGATTGTATTCTTCTCCACTGCCATCATGCCATTCGTTAAACCTACCTTCAGCAGACTGCTGCCAGTGTCTTCCATCATGTTCAGCATCCTCTTCCCGCCGAGTTTGTTGATGAATTGTAGTTTCTCTCAAGTTTATGGTGTTGTTTTGTTCACTCTCTCTCATATGAATACTCTCATCTGTCTCTATTACATGATCCGCCTCAGTAACATTAGCATCCTGGGTTTGGTCAATGTTATTACTCAAGACCTCTGACACAGTTGATTGAGAAGTATCATCACTAGAGTCAATTATGTCATCACCATACAAAGAATCAGACTGGCCACTTGTTTCATTTGTGACTGAACTATCTTGCCTTAAAAGAAACTCTTCCCTATAATAAACATAAATGAGCATCAGACTACTAATGTTTAAGGGCTAAACGTAGCATTTATTGTATTCAAAGAATGAAGAAGGCACACTTATTTCCCCTCCTACACCAAGAATAAAGAAGACACCGGACAATTGATTATTTGATTTAACAGGATTATATAATATATCTAATTACATAGAAGACGAGCTGGTTAGAAATCAGAAATAAAAAAGATTATATAATGCTTTGAGAAATTTAAGTGCACAATAGTTTTATCGAAGTAATGAAGAAATTTCAGATGGAACTGCAAAGCTCAACGAAGTTTTAAATAAAATATCTGAAAAGCCCTTTTCTTAGTGATTAAACACATATCATCTTCAACTAGTGTCAAAACATCTTCTTTTGAAGGAAGAGTGTCCATATATAATTCACCGCTTGAGGGAAAAAAATCACATCTTCTTTTCTGTACTCTAAGGCTTATGTTTGTTTTGAATAAAGTGATTCCCAAAATTCATTTTCTCACTTTCCTGTGTTTGGTAACAAGGAAAAACTTCGGTTGATGGAAAATGACTTTTGGTTGACTGAATTTTAAACAAGATTTTTTTGGGGAGGGAGTAGTTTAAACAATAATTTGAAAGAAATTTATTATCTCTTTGGGAAATACAAATCATTTTTCTGAGTCACACAATCTTTCATCTCTCAAATAAAAATATTATATTTATGAAGTTATTTCCTTAAACACAACCAAATACTGAAAAGTAAATTACTTTCCTTGAATTCATTTTCTTCAAAGCTCACTTTCATCCAGAACTTATTTTATGCAAAAAAACATAGCTGAAGTTCGCAATATAAAATTCAAAGTTCTTCTTTTTGAAAGTAATTAAGATTAGACATTTTTTTGAAGGATGAAATGATGGCTATCAAGTTTGGGTAGCCATCCGGTTTGTATTAAAAGTAAACTTTAAGAAATATACAACTCAGATACACATTTTCTTGGACTTCTCATATCCAAAAGGTAGAGTTGTCACATGTAATTACTTGTCCATTGCCATTTCACAGAAATGAAGATGTTGCAAAGGAATACAATGTTGTAACTTAGTCATGTGACAATGTACATGTCCCTTTTTTTTGGAAAACACGTGGGCAGAGGTACAATTGATGTGTCCAACTGCAGTTTATTCACATTATTAGTCTTGTGATAAATAATGATTATGCCTAACATGGGTCATGGCATAGTGCAAGCAGAATGCCATCATACAGTCCATGTACGATCAGCTTGTTAATTCCCAAGACTCGTTAGTAGATTTTTTTTTGGGAAAGTCCATTAGTTCAAGTTGTTGAATGTTGCTTCTACTTCATATTGTCAAAAGCTAACAAAATTAGTAAATGTTGTTACGATATGATCGTAAAAATGTTAAGTCAGGGTTAAAATTAAATAGATGAGAATTGAGATACTGTGAATTCTTGCAAGGCAAAAAAAAGTAAAGAGAAAATAACAATAATGGGGTCAATGCACTTCCTGAAGGCATTACAGAATGAAAACATACCTCAAGGCAGAGACGGGATGTCGCTGCCTTAGCTGACCTAACTCTCTGGCGGCAATAGATGGCAGTCTTTCATTCTCAGTCGATACAACAGATCTTAAGAATCTACCTCTTAACAAAGACTGGAAAATGGTTCTCATTAAGATTCAAGAAATTAGTGATCAACACAAAATCATCACTGGGTGGTTAGTCAGGTAACATTTTGAAATGCAATTTTCTCCAAGGATTTCAAAGCATAGTAAACTGCTAATACAGATCGGTCTTAAAAAAGTTACATATAGAAAATGCTCAAAAATTACAATATAAAGCAAGTTTAAAGCAGCACCAGCTACAAGAAACACAGATTGTTTAAATATTTGTAGCACATTGGACAGATAAAAAATTGAGGTTATTCTTCGAAAAAAAATTTGAAGTTTCGCTCAAAAAAATTGAAGTTCAGACTTAAGAGATAAAAGCTCAATCAGACTAGATATTTTTTCTTGAATAGTAGTCACATTTTCTTTTTGAGTTTCAAAGATCATAGAAGAAACAATAATCACAGGTATTACAAGTATAATCGTTTTTGCTCTCACTTGTACATTCTCACATCTTTATAGTTAAGGGGTATTCTAACGTCTTTATTAGAGCGGGATAACTACAATATTTGCATAGTAATCTTTTTAACCCTAGATAAAATAGATATGGCAAGATGGTAAAGACAAGTTCTTCAAAATACTCATCAAGGTTATGCATGAATTCTAGCTAATTGAAATATAGAAAAGTCAAAGTGGAAGAAGAGACTAAAGGTAGATAATTGAATCTAGAGCATTAAGCACTTTCAGTGAATCTTTTTTATATATTCGTTTTTCTTCACTTGTATCACAACAATCAGATATTTGATATATCATATATTCTGGTACTGGTACTGTAAATTACTGTCCAAAGTTCACATTCACAGGCCAACAGTGTGGCAATGAATGGACATATGAGGTCAAATTGGTTAAGGGATTTGCAAAACTAAAGGTTGGTTAAGGGCAATACTATTGCTCTCCACAAGTATCATTTTGCGAAAGGAATATATAGATTATAATATCAGAGTATGGAAGTTGTTTTCCCTCCAAAGAATGAATTCTGACCTGAATGCGGTTGCGATGGGCAAAACCAGAAACTGCTCCATACTCTGACAAGCGCTGAAGCTCTCTTTCCCTCTCCCTGGCAATACTCATGATCAGATCGAGCCGGGCCTGCCTTCCTCGAATCCTCGGCAAATCCCTTCCGGCATGTTCTTGTGGCTGTGGCCCCTGGTGATCTGTGATCGAACTATCCCTTTCCCGTTCACTCCTCCTAGTAACCTGAGCATCCCTCTGCTGGCTTGCAGACTGCACCCACTCTCGCACAAGCCTCACCCTCTGGCGCTCTCTCTCACCAAGCAATTCCCCCCTCGGGCTCTCACTTCTCATGGAAACTTGTGAAGAACTATCGGCCACGGAGGGCTCGGACATCCATCCTCGAATGATCTGTCTCACCCTGTCCCTCTCGCCATCGCCCCTGTCCCCAATATCAGGAGACTGCTCTCTGCTCAATCTCAGCTCATCCACATCCTCCAACTCTGCAGGGGAACCCCGTAGTTGGCTCGTTTCCTGTTGAGTGTACCCACTGTCATTGCTCTCACTGACGACGTCAGAGTTATCCGGTCGCACTGCTTGACTGAGGCTTTCAAGCCGACGCCGGTGCTCATTGGTGGCAGCAGAAGTGGGGGATCGGACAGGGCTCCTGAGGTCCCTGGCAGCCGCAACCGACTCACCTTCAATCTCGCGCCACCTCTGGAGAACAGAAGAAGCCCGGGCAGCCACCACAGGGCGCTCCACCGCAGCCTGCTGTACAGCAGGCACAGCCCCACGCCGCGACTCTCTCAGAAAGGAAGAGTCGAGCATGGACACGGTGTGAAGCCTCGCAAGCGCCATCAGTTCGGACTCCCGGTTCCTGCGCTCGATGGTGGTGATCATCTCCTCCGCCTGCCGCGCCACCCACCGACTGAGTATCCTGGAGTGCCTCCTCGCGGCGGCCGACGTCTCCGCAAGGTCCTCCCCCTCGAGGTTAGACCTCCTACGTCGCCGGGCGAGCTGGTCGGATCCGGCGCCGGTGCCAACGCCGTCTCCTAAGACTCCGCCGGCGGTCGAAGCCCCGTCCTCATCGCCATCGCCCGCCGAGCTGCAGGATGCAAGGGCGGCGGTCACGCATCCGTCGATGTGGCCACGCACGAGCTCCTCGAGCCCCCGCCGGAACTCCCTCCGGTCGGCCTCCTTATGCCGGAAATCCGTCATTAAACCGCTCCCGATTCCGCCAAAGCCCTCGGAGATCACATCAGTCCCCTTCTCAACAAAGAAAACCTAATCCTGCACAAAAAACGGATCGCTATACGACTCCCTCAACGGCGACGGCCAGAACGGGAAGGAGAGCGAGAAATGGAATCAAATTGGAGGGAAAAGGCAACGGATTTGGGGGATTTGTAGAAGAAGGAAAACGCAGAAAGATGCAATTTTTATCGCGTTAATTTGAGATCCCCAGAAGAAGAAGAAGAAGAAGAAGAAGAAGAAGAAGAGGAGGAGAAGCGGCGATTAAACGGAGAGAAGCGAGGAGAGAGAGAAAGAAGGGAGGAAGGAGAGAGAAAGTAAAATAAATAAATAATAAAATTATAAGGAAAAAAAGGTTTCCGCGGCTTTGTATTTGTCTCTTTCTAACATTTTCTCGCCCCTATTTTTATTATTGTCAAAAATTATTAATTAGTTCGAGAAAATATTATCGTATGAATAATAAATAAATTTACATTAAATTTTCATCAAGCAAAATTTCTATTATTTTTTTTTCTTTTTTATGAAAATTCATGTTTGTGAAGAAGATTATAATATAACTGAAATTTTTTTGGTATGCCTTTTTGTTGTTAGGAAATTATCTTATTAGTTAAGTGACTACCACAAGAAATGTTAGGATTTGTTTGGGGTCATTTCTTTTTTTTTCGGCAATATTACTACAACTTATTTAAGTTTACATAACAAAAGTAACATATGAAGAGGTTTAGGGTCTGTTTAATTTAGTTGATAAAAAATATTAAATAAGTATTAATGTTGATAAGTATTTTAATGCTAAAATTTATTTTAAAATATAAATATTTATATGTTTCAGTAAAATTTTTAATAATTATAGTAGTTATAATGTTCGTTATAATAAATATTGGTTAAATTTTTTTTGTAGTTATATGATAATAATATAAGAAGAATATAAATAAAAGAATAATATAGTTGGTTAAAAATAAATAAACCAACAACTTTAAAAATAAGCAAGAGGATTATATTTATTTTTTTCTATTTTATGAATTATTACTCTAACAATTTATAAGTATAATTTTATATTTACTAAACATCAAGAATTTTTAAAATTAAGTTATAAATAATTCTAAACTACTTTGATAAGATTAAGCGTTTTCATATATATATATATATATATATATATATTGATCCATAGAAAACAGTTTTATAAGGGAGAGAATAAGAAATCCAAATATGACTAACAAATTTATATTTCAAAAAATATGAATAAAATTAATGCCCAATTTCTCAGACCATGAGTCTTTATAAAAAGGCACAGGTTTTTTTTCTTATTTTTATGATAAGAATGAATTAATTTGTTGGGTGTAGAAAGCAGGAAGAAGAAAGAGACCACTCAGAGGGAATTAAATGTGTCCCTCACTTGTTAGAATGCCTTTTTCTATACGTCATTACATTAATTGCATATCGTCACATTACTTACATGATTAATTAGACCTTTTACTTACATTTACTGAAATTATATACATTTCCCAGAAAAAGGAGGTTGGAGACCATGGATTGCATGTTCATACTATATCTCAAATTATATATATGATAAAGATGTTGATTTCTGAAGAATAACTTTAAAGAGCAATTTGTTATGAGCGATGCATGACTTAGATCATTAATTTTTAAGAGATCATCAATTGCATGTTCATACTATATATCAATTTATATATACGACAAAAATGTTGATTTTGAAAAAATAATTTTAAAGAGAAAAAATAGAGATGCACAGTAATTTGCTATGCATCCAATGTGGTGCATGATTTAAACAATTGATTTAAAAATAATGGCACAAATTTTATCCAATTAAAAATCTGGATCACTAATTGAATAGGATATGAACCATTGATTTTTAAATCAATGATCCAAATTATGCACCGCACAAAGTGTATAGTAAATTGTTATGTACCTTTATTAACCTTAATTTTAATTATTTTATATCTTTGAATTTGTAAAATTAGTATATTGATAAAGAGTCTTGAGGCTTACCAATTTAGTAAAGAAAAAAGTTGGTGGTGAATTTTAATGTACTTAATTCTATGACATTCCAATCCTATAGAAGTTGTTTTAATTCACTCTCGCGGCAAGATATGATTGTGCTTTGTTTGGTTTCACTGATGGTGCAGTTGATGTGAGACGTGATGATGGCGAGAGGATTAGGGAAAAAAAACATAATAATATTTTTGTATTTTATTTAGTGCCAAATTGCTTGATGACTTAGAAACATCATCTTAATGATAAAAAAAATTATTATTTTTTTTCGATATGGACTCATCGATGTCCAGGATTATTAGCATCTGACTAATTCGATGTTCAAACGAGAGCGACAGAGTAATTTTTATATTCAGAAGATTCGATGTTCAGAACTACTAGCATCTGACTAATTTTTATATTCAGAAGATTCGTACTTAAAATTTTCTTAAACAATGAAAAACTCCTCCGTCCCAACTCCTCTAAATTACCTCATACACATTTTCACTTGTTACGATGAATTTTCATACATATTTAAATATGACGAATGAGATTTTCAACGAGATTTTTTATATTTAAAAGACTCGTACTCAAAATCTTCTTAAACAATAAAAAACTCGTCCGTCCCAACTCCTCTATGTTACTTCATACATATTTTCACTTGTTGTGCTTTGAATTATTATACCTTATACTTAAAATTATGAAAAAAAAATTAAAAAAAAAAACTGTGACGATAATGAAGGTCTTGGACCGTTAGAGTTTCATGATGTACTCTCTTCTTTTGAATAATGAAAATTTTTTTATGACGACATTCTTTACTCATAAATATTTTTCTCTTGTTCACATTGATCAAGAGAGTTTTATCACGTTAAAAATCTGTGAATCAATATTTTTTTATTTTAATTTATTATTTTGACTCTTAGTCGATATCTCGCACTATATTCCTAACACCACTTTACTGTTGAATCCATCATAATATTTTAGTAAATTTGTTCAAACTATGATGCCCTGAAAAAAGGTGAAAACATGCACAAATTTCTGAATGTAATTAATGACATGCAGTTTACCAGGACCCAATCCATACTTTGAATGGAAGAGTGCTTTAGTTAGTGGAATGCAGCATTATGGCCACAGTTTACAACTGCTATATATGTTATCAAATCAAATCAAATTAGTCATTTCTCTCTCCCTCACACAACACACATATGATGATCACTTTCTGGAAAAGCTTTATATGTATGTAACTTTTTTGGTTTTCCAGATCTACAAGGCTACATCATTTGTATCTCCATCCATTTGTCTCCACCACCAGCATTAATTTGTGACAGATGATTAATTGAGCCTCTAAGTTTTAAGAAAAAAAGGAAATCAGAAACAGGTCCTGAGTGCCATTTGATAAAAGTAAACAATTAATGATGCAAACATAATTAATGTTTTGCCTTCTTCTACCCTGAAACATATGGAACACATGAAGACATGCCAAACATATGTGCAAGTTTTCCAGATATATCAGTTGGGAGCAAAGTTGTCAAGATCGAGATCTTAAGTAAGATCGTAAGGGGGTCATAAGATCGAAAATCGTATAATTGAATTGAGGATCGTAAGATACTATAAATTAATAAAATAATATCTTTTAATATAATATATATATACATATATATTAGTTTTTTTTTTGCACTCAAATTTTGAATTAGACTTCAATAGATCATAATTTGATCAATATGTAAGAAAAATTTATTGAACTCTATTTATATTCATTGTTATTATCAAAATTATAAAAATTACTAATTTTAAATTATTAAAATATTTATTTGAGATTGTATAGGATCGGATAAGATCGTAAGATCTTACGGCATAAATTAAAATCATATTAAGATTTTAATCATAAGATCCTCACATTAAGATCGAAATCAATGATAACCCTCAAAATCAAAAAATCGTAAAATCTTAAGAACTAGATCGAGATCTTGACAATTATTATTGGGAGCAACCAAAGCCTACCAGTTGGCATGCATGGATAAAATTTAGGCACCCCAGCCACATGATCCTCCATTTGATCTCCCATTCCAAAGAAGATTTTTTATATTGAGCCCCTAAGAAAAAAACAAATTCCTTGAAGTACTTCTGAATATTCAAATTCCGGGATAAAGAAAAGAATAACTTCTGGGTCTGATAAATTCTCTGAACCAACTCTATCTAATTATTCCCAGACATTCTATGGAATTTTATGTGTGACTCTTCTGATATTGTGGGGGTTCCCAAGATTGAATCTGATGCTGTTGCAGACCAGTAACACTGAGATCAAAAGAGTTGCTTCCATTCATGCAGTGATCTGCTCCCTTTCTCCATTGGATACACTCCATTGAAGTACTGAAAACTGAACTACTTCACACCAAATGAGTAACTCATGGGGATGTGGATCATATGGATAACAGTGACTTACTACTTTAGGACTCAGTGAGTTTGGTCCCAATCATAGAATTCAATGTACTTGTACATGTGATCCTTGTAATCTGAATGCATGCACAACTTTTTTTTTTTTTTTTGTAATTTG
>LTAE01000105.1:107277-120266 GCA_001647135.1 Pontederia paniculata | reverse complement strand
CCCCCCCCCCCCTCTTTGTGACATTCAGATCCTACATTCTTATATCCACATTACATTTAGATATAACAAAGTTACGAAAAATGTTCTAAGTATATATTTTTTAATTGTTTAGAACGTATTATTCGCCATTTACGGATTTAGTTGTTGTTTAAATATTTAGGTAGTTAACATTATACTTAATATTGTCAAAACGCTTATTTATTGGACATATTAAACTTTTGGAACTAATTTTAATTGCCGCTTATTTTTTGGCTATTTAATTTCGGATTTTCAGAATTAAAAAAAACGGTCAACATTTATTTTTGAAATTATTTTCTATTATATTTAGACGAATATTACATTTTATATCTTCTGTTAAAATTTTTTTGTTGTTGTTGTTAAATTATTTTCGGACGAAAATGAACTTTATATTTTTTGTTAAAATTATTTTTTGACGAAAATTAATTACTTTTTGTTATAGTTATTTTTTGACAAAAATTAATTTTTATTTTCTGTTAAATTTGTTTTGTTGACGAAAATTAATTATATATCTTTTTTATGAAAAATAATTATTTTTGTTAAACTTATATTTTCGGACAAAAAAATTTTCTTTTTTTTTTGTGAAAAATTATTTTTTGAAGAAAAAAATGATTATGTTACATATTTTGTTAAATTAATTTTTTACGAAAAGTAATCTTTGTTAAAGTTGTTTTTAGACGAAAATTAAGTTATTATCTTCTATTAAAACATTATTTTTGGCACACTTTTTTGTTAAATTTTTAGAGACAATTTCTAGCACTAATAAATTTTTTATAATTTTTCTTTGTACCTTTTCATACTATAAATTTATTTTTTTAGAAAATTGCCAAAATTTATGACCGCGAAACTAGTCAAATTGGATCATTTTAACGGTGCCAACTACAACACTTGGAGTCGTAAAATTCGATACGGCTTAGTTCATGACAAACTCCAAATTTTCATAGATGCAGCTCCACCAGCACTTGCAGAAGGAGCTTCTGAGGAGCAAAAGATAGCTCATGCGGTAGTCATGGAGCAGAGGAAAGTTGGTGATGAGAAAGCTAGAATCTTCATATTAATGTGTATGGAGGACAACTTGATTATGGTCTTTAGACCTATAGCAATGCTTGTGAACTTTGGACAACTCCAAAAGATAAATATGCGTCCAAGAGAGACATGAATGACCAATTGTTGCATAAGTACACTACATGTCAAATGAGGCCAAATGAAAATATGTCTGACCATGTGAACAATATGATTGTAATGGTTAAGGATTTAGAAGTTGTAGGGTGTGCATTGCCAGAACCGCTGCAAATTACCTTGGTGTTCAATAGTCTCTCATCTGCCTTTGACATGACAATCATAGTTGCGCGAGTCAATGAGTCAATTAAGAAGGTTGTTGAACTGCCCTCTATCTTGGACATCGAGCAGGACATGGTCAAAGGAAAGAAGAAGATTGGCATCTTCGAAGCAGATGGGGTTGCTGAAGGGGTGGAGGAAGAGGCTCATGCTATACACCATCGGCGCAAGCAAACTAGGTCAGTTTGTAGCTCCAAGAAAAAGCAGTTCAAATCTAAGGCAGCGCGCAAAGTGCCAAGATGATCTTGTTTTGCTTTTGGAAATGATCATTTTTAGGAGCAATGTCCCAACAAGCAAAAATAAGATGACAACAATGGCTCGTCCGACGGACAAGAAGGTGGAAGACCAAATAAGGGAGCAGACACCAGCAAGTCCCTATATGCCATGGTGGTGGAGTGTAATGCAACAACGACGAACATTGAATGATGATGGATCGACTTTGGAGCGATCCGCCATGTTGCTAAGACCAAGGAAGATCTTATTGACTTCAAGAAAATTTCAAAAGGGGAGTAGAAAATCTACATGGACAATAACACATACCTCGATGTTGAGGAGATTGTTGAGTATAAGTTAGACCTAGGAGATAGCTCTGTAGTACTCAAAAAGGTGTTGTACACGCCAGGATTAAGGCGCAATTTGATCTCTCTTCCTGCCCTTTTGCAAAAGGACTCTAAAGTTAGGTTCTATAATGGTCGGGTCATTACAGGCAAGAACAATAAGGTGTTTGCAACCAAAAAGTATGTAACCGGTCATTACATGTTTTGTCTTAACGTTGTTAACTCTAATGAAATAAAAGACTCTTCCCAATATTATCTATGTTATATGTCTGACTATGATCCATGCCTATAAGAGGTTAGGACATCCATAACACTAAAAAATGGAACAAATAAAGAAAATGAATTTAGTGTCCAACATCTTTGGTGCAAAGACAATGTCACGCGAGCATTGCTTGGCCGGTAAAATGACAAGGGCCCCTTTTGGTATGGGGACAAGGTCAACTGAGTTGTTAGAACTAATTCATTCAGATATTTGTGGATCATTGAGTGTTCCTACTTATAAAGAGAAAGAAAATTTTATTACATTTATGGACAAGTACTCTAAATTTTGCTATGTGTACCTCTTAGAGAAAAATTCAGAAATTTTCAAGACTTTCAAGAGGTACAAGGCACAAGTTAAAAAAAGGTTAGAAAGATCTATCAGGTTTCTAAGGACAGATAGAGGAGGAGAGTATACCTCTCAAGAATTTGATAGTTACTATATTTCAGAGGACATACATAGGCAGACTACGATGTCATATGCGCCACACAACAAATTGGTGTGGAAGAAAGGAAGAATATGACTCTAGTGAATGCAATGAGATGTATTGTCCCACTCGGATATGCCAAAGCACTTTTTGGGCGAGACTTTGATGATCGCAAGTTACATACAGAATAGGATTCTCACTAAGTCCGTAGAATCGACGCCATATGAGTTGTGGAATGGCAAGAAGCCCGAGATAGGTCATCTTCGAAAATGGGGATGTAAAGTGCACGTGTTGATTCCTAGTGAGATTCGAGACAAGATGGACTTGAGGACGAAAACGTGCAGGTTTATTGGATATAGTGAACAGTCCAAAGGGGAAAATCAAAGGAAAAAAGCCTCATAGAGAGTAGTGATGCTACTTTTCTTGAGAATGAAACGGAGCATGTTAGAGAGGATGATGATATCCTCACGATTTTAGGAGACGATGGAGACAACTAAGGTGATCCACTGTACTATCCAGCAGTGGGAGTTGATGCTCTACCTTCGAATGATATACTCTTGGATGTAGTTGAACCGAGTACTTCTACAAGTATAATCGGCATCAAGCGCCCACGATCAACACCCACACATTTGGATGATTATGTTCTGTACGAGTGCGAGGCATTGTGTTACCCCATTAACATTCAAATAGAGGATAGTACAGATCCTATCACCTACAAAGAAGCGATGGCTTCTAGTGAATCAGAGTCATGGGCGACCACCATGAAAGCTGAATTGGACTCGATTCACAACAATGGAGTGTGGGCATTATGTGATTTGCCGAAATAGAGGCAATCTATTGGGTGCAAATTGGTATTCAGGAGAAAGTACTATGTTGATGGTTCTTTTGATAGGCACAGAGCAAGATTGGTGTCCAAGGGTTATACTCAAAAAGTCATGATTGATTTTCAGGAGACTTATTCTCCAGTGGCTAAGTTTGCGTCAATTAGGATGATCTTAGTCATAGTAGCATATATAGATTTGGAGTTGTTCCTAATGGATGCCAAGACAGCGGTCCTAAATGGAGACATGTCTGAAGACGTATATATGCGACAACTTGAAGGGTTTCAGGTGAAAGGTCAGGAGGATAAAGTATATAAACTTCGAAAATTATTATATGACTTGAAGCAATCGTCTAGATGGTATTTAAAATTTCAAAAGTCGATAGTCCAATTTAGTTTCAGAACGAATAAACTGGATCATTGTGTCTATATCAAAAAAAGTGAGAGCAATTTTATGATATTATCACTATATGTAGGTGACATATTGCTTGACAGTAATGATGTAGAAATGCTTAATGAAATCAAGGATAAATTGAGCAAACAATTTGAAATGATAGACATGGGTGAGGCCTCATATGTACCGGGCATTTAAATCAGTCGTGATAGAAACTCAAGAAGCTTGAGTTTAAGTCAGGAACAGTACATTAATAAGATACTAAGAAGGTTCGGGATACAGAAAAATAGTCCCGCACTGACACCGCTAGTAGTTGAAAAAAAGGCAGAGTAAAAGTCAATGTCCCAATGCAGGGCAAGAACCTTCGAGTGAGTCTTATGCAGATGCGATGGGTAGCCTAATATATGTGATGCTCTGTACGAGACCCGATTTGGCTTACGCGGTAAGCTTGGTTAGCATATTTCTATATAATCCTGGAAATACTCACTGGGAAGTCATTAAGAGAATACTGTGATATCTGAAGGGCACGGTACAATTAAGATTGACATATCAATCTGATACACATGAGACAGTAGAGTATTTGGATACAAACTTCGGCGGTGATATAGACGACCACAAGTTACCTCTGGTCACTTGTTCCTTCTGGGTGGTGCAGCCATTTCTTAGGGAAGCAAGAAATAGAGATGTGTAGCTAAACACACAAGAGACTGAGTATGTTGCTTGTAGTATAGTAGCCACCCATGATATATGACTCAAGCGTTTCCTTTCAGAACTATGGCTCAATCTGGTCAGAGGACTATTACTGATGTTTTGTGATAATCAAGCTGCGATAAGCTTGATGCACAGTGGAGTCAATAGTTCAAAAAGAAAACATATTGAAATTGAGTATCATTGTATTCAGGATATAGTTGATAATAAGGAAGTGACTGTGACCTACATGCCTACGAGTGACATGTTAGTTTATTCTCTTACGAAGAAATTTATACTTGGTACTTTCATCAGGCATATGGGCTTGATGGGACTCAGGAGTGACTAAGTTACGAAGTATTCACGGATAGTGAAACTTCAAGATATAATTTCCAGTTAGACTATTCACGGATAGTGGGAGTGTTGACAACAGTGACCATGTTGGTCAAGACGCAACGACTTGAGGAAGCATATCCACCAGAAGAAACAGCCGTATCGAAAGGGTGGAGTATTGCGGGCATCACGGCCATATAAGTGTACCGAAAGTGTGCTAGGAGCCCCCAATCGTTGAGGCAAACTCCTATTCTTTCCCCTTCTTCCTGCTACATTTGTTTGGTACTTAGAAAACTGAGTATGAGATAAAATTATTAAATACTATTATACTTAATATCAACATTGAATAATAGTATAACTAAATAATTCGAGCTTTATCATTTTGTCAATAATAATAATAATAATAATAATAATAATAATAATAATAATAATAATAATAATAATAATAATAATAATAATAATAATAGTTTCTCGCACATTTCTAGTTTTGTATAATTTTGAATTGAAATGGATATGTGCTATTAATTTGATGAGCTAAATGTTTTACTCAATTTTTTAAGTTCTTAGAAAGGTACTTATCATTATTGTTATATTAGTAATATTCCATAAAAAATGATTAGTTGTTAATTTTGATATATCCTAGTCATCACATGAACAATTAAATAGGAAATACTTTTATTAGTATTGAGTGCAAACTAAAAGCCATGTGCTCGATTACTTTGATGAGTTAATTATCTTACCCAAAATTGGAAGTTATTAGGTAAGAAGATATTTATCATCAAGTATATCAATACAAGAATTTATAACACTATTATAAGTACAATTTTAATGACAGAAGCAAATACTGAGGAAAAGGATGAGGAGTAAAACATATTTCAGTTATTTAGACGAGGGCAAAAAAATGAAGAAGAAACTATCATTAACTGCATGAACAATTGCTAGTAGGATAGAAGAGGAAAATCACTAATTTATAATTTTAATATTTTATGGGGAAAGGGATAGAAAATGAACGAAATCTAAAAAGACAGAATGGAGGGTGTATCTAACTTGTATTCTATATAACCCTAATACACAACAACAACAACAACAACAATAACAACAACAAAGTCTTATCCCACTAGGTGGGGTCGGCTACATGGATCATACGACGCCATTGCGCTCTATCAGTAACCAAATTTTTAGGTATATTATTCGCTAATAGATCTTGTTCTATTAGCTCGTCAAGTGTTCGATTTGGTTTCCCTCTCCCTCTTTTAATCGGACTCCAAATTATTTGCTCTACCCTCCTTACTGACGCATCTAATGGTCTTCTCTGGACATGACCAAACCACCTCAAACGATTCTCTACCATCTTCTCGTTAATAGGGGTCACTCCGACTCGTTCACGTATATGGTCATTCCTAATCTTATCCTTTCTAGTATGACCACACATCTATCCCAGCATCCTCATTTCAGCTATCCCCACTTAATGTTCATGTTGTCCCTTCATAGCCCAACATTCATTACCATATAACACTGTTGGTCTTATAGCAGTGCGGTAGAATTTCCCTTTAACCTTATGGGGTACTTTCCTATCACAAAGGACTCCAGTAGCCTTCCTCCACTTACACCAACCAGCTTGAATTCTATGGTTAACATCATCATCAATCTCCCCATCTTGTCTTATAATTGATCCCAAATATTTAAACTTTGTCACTTGAGAAATTATATCATCTCCTAACCTAACTTCCGAATCGCCTCTAAATTGTCTATTCGTGAAATTGCAATGCATATACTCTGTCTTATTCCTACTTAAACGGAAACCCTTTGACTCCAACGTGTTTCTCCATATTTCCAATTTTGCATTAATCTCATCTTTTGAGTCCGCTAAAAGTACGATATCATCAGCAAAGAGCATGCACTTAGGTACCTCATCTATGATACTCTCGGTTAGAGCATCCACAACTAAGTTAAACAAATATGGGCTTAAAGATGATCCTTGGTGTAGGCCAATTCTTATAGGAAATGCTTTCGTCTCTCCTCCTGGTGTCCTAACCTTAGTCAATGCCCCATCGTACATATCTTGTATAATCTTAATATATGCAACACCCACTCTTTTCTTTTGCAAGGCTTTCCAGAGTACCTCTCTTGGTACACGATCATACGCCTTTTCTAAATCAACGAAAACCATATGTAAATCTCTTTTCCTACTTCGATACTTCTCCATCATTCCCCTTAGTAAATAAATCGCCTCTGTAGTGGATCTTCCTGGCATGAATCCAAACTGTCTCTCAGAAATACTAGTCTCCACTCTCAATCTATGTTCAATCACTTTTTCCCATAACTTCATTGTATGACTCATAAGCTTAATCCCTCTATAATTTGCACAATTCTGAATATCCCCTTTATTTTTGTAAATAGGAACTAACGTACTTATTCTCCAATCATCAGGCATCTTTTTTGACCGTAAAATCTCGTTAAACAATTTACATAACCACAACACACCTTTTTCTCCTAAACATTTCCAAACTTCAATCGGTATCCCATCCGGTCCAATAGCTTTACCATTCTCCATTTTCTTAAGAGCTTCTCTAACCTCCGCAACTCTAATTCTGCGATAAAATGACCTATTAAGCTCACCTTCACTAACAGCCAAGTCCTCCAACTCGCAACGGGAACCTTCACATCCATCATTGAATAACTTATTGAAATACTCTTCCCATCTATTCTTAATATCCTCCTCCGTGACTAAAACATTACCACCTTCATTTTTTATGCATCTTACTTGATCAAAATCTCTCGACTCCTTCTCTTTATTCCTTGCAATCTTGTAAATCCTTTGTTCTCCGGCCTTTGTCCCTAACTCCTTATAAAACCCCTCATATGCTTTCGCTCGAGCCTCACTAACTGCCTTCTTAGCCTCCCTTTTAGCCAAGCGATATTTTTCCCAATTGTCAGAGCTACCGTCTAAGTGTATAGCTTTGAAACAATTCTTCTTATTACGCACCTTTTCTTGTACATCTTCATCCCACCACCAAGTCTCCTTATCTCGTGATCCAAAACCTTTTGATTCTCCTAGAATTGTTTTAGCGACCATTTCAACCTTTTGTGCCACATTTTCCCACATGATACTAGCATTTCCTTGTAACTCCCACATCCCTTCTTCCAATAACTTACTCTTAAAAATCTCTCGCTTCTCCCCCTTTAACTGCCACCACTTGATCCTTCGATTTGAAATTGTTCGACGTTTTGATTTTATATATTTAATTCGCATATCAAGAACTAACAATCTATGTTGTGTGGTCACCCCATGCCCCGGAATCACTTTGCAATTTGTACACCATCTATTATCAGGATTCCTTGTCAAAAAGAAATCAATCTGAGACCTATGAGTTCCACTTTTATAGGTGATTAGATGTTCCTCTCTCTTCCTAAAACAAGTGTTGACAATCTTAAGGTTATATGCTAAAGAAAAATCGATAATAGTTTGTCCTTCTTCATTCAGCTCCCCAAAACCAAAACCACCATGAACCCTTGCATGTGGTCCCGCCTCTTTACCCACATGTCCATTAAGGTCTCCTCCAATAAACACTTTCTCGTTTATCGGTATACTTTCAATCAACCCCTCCATATCTGCCCAAAACTTCTCCTTGAGATGTGCTTCTGTCCCTATTTGAGGTGCATATGCACTAATAACGTTCATTATATCCTTTCCAATAATTACTTTCACGGATATGATTCGATCCTCAATCCTTTTAACTTCCACAACATTCTTCCTCCATTCTTCATCCGCAATAATACCAACACCATTTCTTCCATTTACCTTACCCGTATACCAAAGTTTGGAACCGTTGACATTGATCACTTTACTTCCCTCTCCAGCCCACCTAGTTTCTTGTAAGCACAATATATTAATCTTACGCTTACTCATTACTTGTGCTACCTCAAAACGCTTTCCATTTAGCGTCCCAATGTTCCAAGAGCCTAATCTGATCTTACTCTCATGGACTAGCTTCTTCAGCCGCCTCCGTCCATTAGAGTGTGGTAGCCTTTGCTCATTTAACACTGCATTCAGGCGAGGATGCAGCGGCTCTTGCTCTCTTATCACTGTACTCGAGCCATACAGCGCGTTACTTACGGGTAACGACCTAGCATTCGCGCAATATATTCGTTGATCCATGTTCATGAGATTCGACGAGGTTTTATGTTGGTTGTCGAGGTCTAACACAATCCTCCTCCTTTATCCGAGCTTGGGATCGGCTATAAACATAGGCAGAGTTATATAACCCTAATACACATTTGAAAAAATTATAGTGAAGAAAATAAACGAATGTTTCAAAAAAGAATAATTGATTGATCATCAGGCCAATCATTTTAATTGTTTTATCGGGAAAAACATTCCTACGAATTGCCATCAGGGATGTTTAATTAAATAACAAACATATCTAATTGCCATCAGGGATGTTTAATTAAATAACAAACATATCTATTAGATATCATAATGATGTTAAACGAAAATTAGAAAGTAAATAGATTAGAAGAAGGGCTATGCCATAATGATTTAGAAAAAAGAGTTTCAATTCCTGATATATATTTTCTCGAAAGAAACTTTTGTTCCATTAACTTGTAGATGTAATAAAAAAAATTTATTGCCTCAGAAGAAGGATGATGGATGCATACAACGTATAATACAAAGAAGGAGAATATAATATTTAACATAAAAATATGAGTAATATATATATAAAAAAGAGAGAATATGATGCCATAGGCTCAAGGACGGATCCACCCATGTTTGGGAGGGGCCAAGAGAAGAATATAATATTTAACATAAAAATATGAGTAATATATAAAAAAGAGATAAAAGAAGAGAGAATATGATGCCACAGTGATAGGCTTATTACTGTTGGAATGATTTTTTTTAATATCAAAACTTTTCTTCAAGGTGTCTATTGAACTTTTACATCTTCCTTAAACATTTTCCCAATAGATTATCTCTTCATCAGGTATAAATTAAATTATATTAAATGAAAAATATTCGATATAATGAGTTATATTATCCTTTAGGCTTTGTTTAAGAATTAATTAATGGAGGGGTGGAGTATAAGGTGAGATGGTGGGGTGTGGTGAATTATTATTAAACTTATGTTTGGATAAAATTCTATGCTGATGAATGTGCTAAACTAAATTATATCATATTTGAATGACTTAAATAAAAGTCATTTATACCCTTTATTATATATCATTATTTATGACCTTTAATAAATATAATATTATTATCTATTTATTTGATTTATTATAATATTTATATATTTATCATTATTTGTATTTTTTAACATTTTTCTTTTATCTTTAGATTTTTTCCTCCTAATGTATTTTGTTTCTCTTTCATAATATTTTTATCTTTTTATTCTCTTAAAAATAAAGATCATAAAGATAAAAAATGAGAAATAAATATAAAAAATGAAAAAAAATAATATTAGCATTACACCATGACAATATTTTAAAATGCTAAAGTAAAAATGATCAGAAAAATAATTGTTTATCTCAAATTGAATAAAAAATAATTAATTCGGAAATAAAATTATGATGACATTCAATAAATTTAAAATATTATGACAAAAAATTAGCTCGAGAAAAAATAAATGTGAATGAATAAAAATTAAATAAATATAATTACTAAATAATTATAAAATAAGATAGAAAAAAGTTAAACCAACAAATGAACTCAAGTCAAATATTTCTTTATCATAAATTAAAATAATATAAAGAAGAATATCCTTTTAAATAAATTGTGACATAATTTTAGTAAGTTATTTAAAGGGGTAGTGTTGCCTAAAAAGTTTAACCCCTCTAATTCGACCAATTGGTGGAAGAAAATATTTGGAGTTTTGATGTATGGGTCAATCCTTCAAATCTCATATGACCCCTATAATTTTTTTTTATCCAAACATGATTTAAATTAATTCATCCACCTATCTTTCACTTATTTTTTCTTAATATCATAATCCAAGCAATATCAGTGATCATTAATGATGTGCATGAAGAAAAGGGAAAAATATTGAAGTAAAAAAAATATTTTTTAATTAATTGTATTATAATTATATGTAATAATCATATATGTATAATGGTTTGGATGCAGAAATTAGTAATTTAATAACTAGAATTTATATATATATATATATATATATATATAAGTAGAGGTCGAAGATGACACATGGCGAATTCTCGTGAAACCACATATTTATCCAATATATATTATATAAATTTCACATATATATAATTATGCAATAAAATTATATATTATATTTATCCAATATATATTAGATATATTTCACATATTTATCCAAATAAATTATCTATACAGTATTTAGATAGATTGCATATATTTAGATAGATTTTTTTATGTACAGAGATCCAATAAAATTATATATTATATTTATCCAATATATATTATATAGATTTCACATATTTATCCAATAAAATTATCTATACAGTATAAACATTATCTATATATAAATTTTATGCCTACTCCAAGTAAGAACTAATTTATTATATTATTAGATAAATTTTTATTTGGATAAAAAATTTCATGCCTACATCATCTCCTTCTCCAACATTGTTTCCTACTCCTCCATCATGCTAAATTTCATACAACATTCTGACGCCTCTGTCATCACCTCCTCCCACTCGGTTTCCTCTTCCATCTGTGAGTTTGGAGTTAAATTGTCGGTATGTGATATTATTATAGTAATTGTTGTTGCTCATGGAATTCCTTCTATTAGGTTTCACGTGGTCTTCTAGAATTGTATTATTATCACAGGATTGTCTTTTCAACTTTGAGAATCTACATATGCAATTAGATCAAATTAGCTTAAATATGCACTCCATTTGGTGAATAGAATTTTCATAGGAAATATCGGCCCTGCCTCCTCTATATAAAAAAAATTTAATCATTCTTTTGAACCTCAGAAAAAATTGCCACTATTATAAAATTCTCTAACCAATTGATGCATATTTTTTATTTTATTTAATCATTTGTTTTTTTAACCCAATAAATATTTTTTTGTTTTATTTTATTTAATCATTTGTTTCTGTAACCCAATAATTGGTGCTTATTTTTATTATTTAATTATTTGTTATTATTTTGAATGTATCCAGAAATTATGACTGAAAAGATTGACTTCATTTGTGACATCAATCAAACTAAAATTTTATTTAATTAATTGTTTTTTGTAATCCAATAATTGATGATTATTTTTTATTTTATTTAATTTTTTGTTATTATTTTGAATGTGTCCAGGAATTATTGTTGAAAAGATTTACTTCATTTGTGACATCAATCAAAAAGATGCAATGGAATCTCAAAGTTTGTGTGGTTCGACAGTGGCATTGTTTCAAATCGTGCAAATACTAGCAATACATATTCCCTCGAAATGGTCCTACAAGATGAAAAGGTATTTAATCTCTATCGTATTCTTTTTTTTTATATGTATGTAATATGTGTCATATTCTTTTTTTATATATGTATATAGTTATTAATATATTTTTTTACAGGGTGGTCGCATTCACGCAGCAATTGAAAAATCTATAATTCGATTATTCAAATCGAAGATAAACGAATTAGGATTGTATTTCACGAAGAATTTTGTAGTGGGACAGAATTCATTTTATTTGAAACCCACCAAATATGAATTGAGACTAACTTTCACATTATCCAAATTTTTGCATGAATGAATTTGATTTGCATCCTTACATGCAACTTGGTGAATTCATCCAATTTTTTGCTTGAATGTATTTGATTTGCGTCCTACATGAAACTTGGTGAATCCACTATTGACAATAATGGACTACTATGTGATTACTTTTTGTAATGTATCTAATATTTATTCATCATGAGAATGAACTATTTGGTGATTTAATTTTGTAATTATTTTTAATAATCCTCCTTAAATTATTGCAAATTATTTTAGATGTTATAGGAGAGATTGTCAGTCGTAGCGATGTTCAAGAACGTAAAACTGATAACAAGATTAGTATCTTCAAGAACGTCGAACTTGAAGATCATGAGTAAGCTTGAATATCGACTTGAATAATTTATTTATGATGTTAAATTGTATGATGATTTTATATTGTTAATATTGCACTTAGGAGGAATACAATATATATATATATATATA
>LTAE01000105.1:81181-106712 GCA_001647135.1 Pontederia paniculata | reverse complement strand
ATATATATATATATATATATATTAAAGAAAAATATTGAATAAGTACACTCAAGAAAATTATAAGTATCTATTAAAATATGACTTGCTGATATATATTTCTAAACATTACTAAGTATTTATTATGAATAATAATAAATATTTTTCTCATTTTATATCATCGCGCATTCGTGCGGGCGTTATACTAGTGACTAATTAAAATGAAAGGTACAGAATTGTATCATAATTGAACAATATGTAATGGTCATATGCGTATAGTAGTTTGGATAAAAAATAAAACATAATAATTAGGATGACTAACTAAAATATAATAATTAATAAGAGAGATAAATATTTATGTAAGATGCGAAGAGAATGAATCCACAAATTAAATCATTTTTAATTAACTACTTCCTATCATAAGATTAAAGAATTATTTGAAATGATATATTTCAAAAATCATAAAATTTATAGATAAAGTGATGGAAAGAGATTGAACCTCGAAAATATGGTCTAAGCTCGACTTTTAATTATATATAAATTCGAGACGCGATTTCTTAAAATTGACTATTAATTTTGGAAATTAAATCCGATTTAGAATTTAAGTCGTCTACCAGTTCTCATATTACCAAGATAATTCGGCTCGATTGGACTTATCGGACTAGTTTTGTTTATTTTCTAACTTCACATTTTTAAGAAGAAAACACAATTGAGATACTACGCCATATATATTCCAAGAAAAAAAGAGATCCGAGTCTATTTCAAAATGGAAATATGTAACTGAAAAAGACAAAAATATTTCATACGGAACTCTAGTAGCGCACCTTAAGGCTCCAACAGCAATATTATAGTAGCCTTATACGTTTCGAATATTTCTGTTTCTATCATTTTTCTCATATGAGGATCCAAAAGTGCTCTATATTAGCCCACTTCAACTCAATTAGGTTGCGTTTTATAAACCCAACAGAGGCCCATTTTGGTCCAATTCAGGAATTTTGCCCTGAATCCTGCTGTTTTCTTTTTTCAAAGATAGTCATTTTTTTCCTTGACGCCCTGCACCTACATGAAAATCGAATTAAATATCTGTTTTAGTCTATAAATAAATCGAGGGTTATATATATATATATATATATTTATTATTGATAATATTTTAAATCCTATCCTAACTGATTTTTTTTTTTTAATTTAAGGTGACAAAGTAGTCGATCCTCAAGGATGGAACCAAGGGAATCTAAGAGGTGCACTGACACTCCTAGACACGATTAAAATTTTATTGTACTTATTATTGGATAAATAAAAAATATTTTGATACAAATATTAAAAGGGTTCGTTCATCTCTCTTATCACTCCATTTTTTATGCTTATTTTGCTCTTTTCATTTTTTATTTATCATTTATCTTTCAAAAAGATGATCTTATATTTTGTATTAATTATAATTAATATGAACATTATATAAATTTAATAAAAAAAATATTCTTGAATTAAGATTCTGGTTCCGTCTCCGTCCATCCTAAATCAAGTGCTATACTGAGAATGTTTTTCTATTATTTGTTAAATAGAGTGGATATATAGAGTCCTTAAGATTTAGGGGTCGGCGATATATCAAATATTATAATTATCTAAGTTATTAACGCATTTAATAAGGTTTTATTATCGTCCAAAAATATAGCACAATGAAAAATGAATATGATAAATTTTGTGTTATGTGTTTTCTTTTCTCATTATCGTTGGATATTCATAATAATTCTCAAACACCATTAAAAGAAACAAATCTTCCGCTTATAAAACTGAAGGCATGCTGACAACTAAACATTTAATTTAATACTCTAGAATAACCATTTCTTTGGGAAAAAATCAAAACCCACAAAGGAAAGTAAAAAAAAAAAGCAAACAAACAAATAGACAAGCAAAACAATGTCGAATATATGAAATTGATATAAAAATTAGTTTAATCACTTCAAGCATATATTAATCAACCCCTTCCTTAATTTTTGTCGTGGTCACCAAAATTAGAATTATATGACAGAAAAAATCTCACCGGTTAAGCTATATTGATCTAAAATTTGACCTTCCTACCAAAAGATGATGCAATTATTGAACCAAAATGTTCTAACAAGGAAAAAAAATGATAAATCCTTAGTATGTTCTTTTTTATATCTAATACAAAGAAATATTGAAATTTGTTGTCATATATTCCATCCAGGGGGCAGAGCCAGGATTATTTTGAGTTAGTTCACTATTAAGTATAAATAAAAAATATAAATATATAAAAAATTTAAATGTGTTAAATTTTATAAAAGATGAAAAAAATTATTATCAATTATCATCGATTAAAGAATATATCACTACTTAAATCTAACTATTAAATTACATAATGCATGATAATTATATAAATATATTGAATATATCAATAAAATTAGTTAAACAATTAAATAAAAATAAATACAGGAATGAAATAAATTATGTCAACAACGATTTCTAATAACTAAAATAATATAGAACTTTTCTGAAAGTAATAACTAAAACAACTAAAAAAATAAAGAAAATAACAAAATTTATTATACGATTGGAAGATATTGATGAAATGAATTTAAGAGAAGAAGAGTAAAAAATGCAAAATTATTTTAAAAAATTTAGAAAAATAGATAATACATTAGGAAAGAAAAATAGTATGCAAAGTAAATTTATTATCTGGTTATATATTCTAAATATGGACATCCAAATATAAAACTTAAAGAAGTAAAATAAAAAGAGCTAAAAAGAAATAAAAAAATTAGCTAAAAAATAAAGTAAATTTATGAGAAAGAAGAGTGAAAAAATGTAAAATTATTTTAGAAGATTTAAAAATAGATAATACATTAGGAAAGAAAAATAGTAAGTAAAATAAATTTATTATCTGGTTATATATTCTAAAAATGGTCATCCAAATATAAAACTTAAAGAAGTCAAAAAAAAAAAAGCTAAAAAAATCAGCTAAAAAAATTGAAAAAAATTTTGTGCATCACCTGGATTCGAGCCTTATTATACGATTGGAAGATATTGATGAATTGAATTTAAGAAAAAGAATAGTGAAAAATGTAAAATTATTTTAGAAGATTTAAAAAAATAGATAATACATTAGGAAAGAAAATAAAATTTTGTGCATCACCTGGATTCGAGCCTTATTATACGATTGGAAGATATTGATGAATTGAATTTAAGAAAAAGAATAGTGAAAAATGTAAAATTATTTTAGAAGATTTAAAAAAATAGATAATACATTAGGAAAGAAAAATAGTAAACAAAGTAAATTTATTATCTGGTTATATATTCTAAATATGGCCATCCAAATATAAAACTTAAATAAGTAAAATAAAAATATCTAAAATGAAATAAAAAAAATCATCTAAAAAATAAAGTAAATTTAAGAGAAAGAAGAGTGAAAAAAATGCAAAATTATTTTAGAAGATTTAAAAAATAGATAATACATTAGGAAAGAAAAATAGTAAGTAAAATAAATTTATTATCTGGTTATATATTCTAAAAATGGTCATCCAAATATAAAACTTAAAGAAGTCAAAAAAAAAAAAGCTAAAAAAATCAGCTAAAAAAATTGAAAAAAATTTTGTGCATCACCTGGATTCGAGCCTTATTATACGATTGGAAGATATTGATGAATTGAATTTAAGAAAAAGAATAGTGAAAAATGTAAAATTATTTTAGAAGATTTAAAAAAATAGATAATACATTAGGAAAGAAAAATAGTAAACAAAGTAAATTTATTATCTGGTTATATATTCTAAATATGGCCATCCAAATATAAAACTTAAATAAGTAAAATAAAAATATCTAAAATGAAATAAAAAAAATCATCTAAAAAATAAAGTAAATTTAAGAGAAAGAAGAGTGAAAAAAATGCAAAATTATTTTAGAAGATTTAAAAAATAGATAATACATTAGGAAAGAAAAATAGTAAGTAAAATAAATTTATTATCTGGTTATATATTCTAAAAATGGTCATCCGAATATAAAACTTAAAGAAGTAAAAGAAAAAAAGCTAAAAAAATTAAAGAAAATTTTGTGCATCACCTGGATTCGAGCCCTGGCGAATGGAAGTAAACTTGACAGGCTCTGAACAATCTGCCAAAATGAAACTTCCATCATTAAAGCAATTTGAAGTTTTTTTTTTACATATTCAAATGAAGAGTTTTAACTCAACTAATGCACAGTTGCACACCCGTGAGTCCAAGCACCCACATGCAGCACAATTATGACTTGAGCCATGAGCCATGATCTTGGTACCACAAGATGGAGACGGAGGAGGAGGAGGACATATATCGCCATCAACCTCAAGAACGATGAGAAGGTCGTCGCATTGGATTTGTTTGACTTGGCCAGCCACTGGATGCAGTGGAATTCTTCCAAATGTCAAACTCCTTCCTTGGACTCTTCCATTGTTCCTCTCCACAAAAGTAAATGGGACGCACGCGGTGCATGGCTCACACTGCCAACGACAAACTTGCAGACTTGTAGGACACTTTGCTGCCAGGACATCGAGCAAGAGAATTCAAGCACAAGGCCCCATACATGACTTGACCTCTAAACATATTTATGCATATCAAAGTGAGTTTAGCGTATAATTTGTGTAACGCTCGAGAAACACATTCCGATATTCTTTTAAAAGTACTATGATATTATCATACATATATTTGCTTTTACAGCTGATTCTGGGACCAATAAATAAAATACGAAAAAAAAATTAAAAAAATTAAACTAAAACTTTTATCATAAATAAATTTGTACGAAAGTCTTACATATCTCAAACTATTATAACTCAATAAAAAAAACTAAACTAAGAAACATCATAAATAAAAATCATTAATCATATGCAGTAACATTCATCACGAGCATCTATCATCACATACATCATTAATCATCATCTTTGTAAATCACAAGAGAAAAATAATTTAAAATGAACTATAACGCTCTGTAATATAAAGCAATAATAGATAAACATGATATACTAAATAAATATAAGAATAAACTAATGACAAAAGTTAAAACCTCAATTATTTTTAGCTTTCCTTCTTGTTGTTCTTAAATTTCTTTCATCATCTTTAATAAAGAGTAAGTTGTGACAAAGAATCGAACTTCAATTACTCTCTTCATACTTTGCTTACTTTATATAAGGAGTAAGTTATGACTAATGATCAAATATTAATTACTACACATTATCAATCATCATTATCTTATCATTATTTTAACCTCAATCAATCATACTTTATCTTTCATCAATTCAATCATCATTAATTTTAGATCGTCTAATGTAATATGACAATAAATAATTGGATCAAGTAGTTATCTTCGTTATATTTAACTTATATCATTAATGACTTTGAGGTGATTCTAAAAATTTCTTTGGATTATTTTTAATGACTCATGAGTCTTAAAGATCTTGTCAATAGGCTAATGAGATTGTACAAACTATGATCGATAAGGATGCTCGTAAAATACTTTTATTGTACGGCGGGAAGAAAGTCAAGCAATAATAACTAGATAAATAGCTGATGTACTAGTCCTATTTTTAAAAATACTATCGCTCTCAATCATTCAACGCATGATGATCTTATCATTTAATTTAGATAAAATATGATTTTCTTTTATCTTGTCTATATATTAATCCTTAATTTCTATAAAACCTATTCACTTATAAGGTTTTTTAAATAATAAAACGAACTTTCAGCATCCGGTGACACGGGTCATATCAAACATGAACACGGATCGTGTTCGGTGTTGTTTATGATCACGCCGACAAACCAATCCGATGGGCCAACGCGAGATATGTTAGAGTTTGACACAATCTGTGTTTCATATTCAATATACTATTAGAAATGGAACGCATACATGGATCACGTTCGGTCTTCGATATGGGTCGTGTCATAATTTATTTTTGATCAATAATTAAACTTAACCCAAAATGTGGCTCAATGCGTTTAATTGGCAACATGGACCATGTTCCTTTCAACCCGGGTTGTTTCGACGATTGCACCAATTAGGGTTCATTGTCAGCCGATGTGGACCATGTCCGAATCACGCGGGCCATTTATACTAGTTCATCCATTATTAAGATCATTTAATTCGAACATTTGTCCTTCGTTATGGGGATGCATGCCGTGTCTGGTTCATTATGTCGTGTTCTTAGACAAATGATGCTAGGGTTTTGCATTAAACGTGGGACTTGTTCGAGAAGGATGCATTTTGCATTTTATCAATGATGGTTAATATTAGGGGTCGCGCTATCGACGCAGACCGTGTCTTGGAAGACGCGATTCGTGTGTCCGAGCATTATGGTCGAATTCCACCATTTTTGCATGGCTTGAAATATTGTTTTCAGTATAGTAAAAATTTAGAAAATCATGGCTGAACGTAAAAACTATCTAAGGAAATAAATAGGCATTATTATCATCATTAAACTATTTTCATCTAACATAAAACCTAGCATATAATTTATTAATTATGAAAAATTTTATTTAGAGGGATATGCCTATTTACATATCGAATCCTTTATGGTTGTTCTAACTTTGTTCTTCTGGATCCTCGTCCCTCTTTCTCCACATTGTTCTTCGTCTTTCACATTCTTTTATGGGTCTGACATGATCTCAAAGAGAGAAAGAGATAAAACTAAGAGGATAAGAGAGATGTGTTCTTACTTAAGCAACTAAGAGAGAGAGAGACAATGAGCAAATGAGGGATTTTTCGTCTCTACGAGTGTTTATATAAGAATGTTACTAAGATTTTCTATATTTAACTCAAATCAAATTGTATTAATCAATTCTAATCTTGAAACTAATTTGATTTAAAATAATACTATTTACTTAATTCAAACTTATTTATTTATTTTTTACTTTAAGTATTCTAATGTCACAACATGTCTCGTATTCCACTCAAACACGACCCATGTTGGACGATGTCCACGACACGGCCCATATCTTCAACTCGTGTTGGCGATATTGAGAGATCTTACACTTTTGATATGTTTGATTTGATGTATTTAATGATAATTATAATTTTAATTATCGTAAATGAGAATATTGTATTTGATTTGATGAGTACTTGCATTTACTACATAAAAAATTATGGTGAAAATACAATTACATGTAAATATATTTATATTAGAAAATAAAAAATAATAATTTTAAATATCACTTATATTTTATTTATTTACTATTATATGATAATATTCTATTTTAATTAAATACTTATATCAATTTTTTATTTTCAATCAAATAATTTAATTTATTTTTTAAAATTTTATTTACATCTATTCAAATAAAAAAGTAATTATTATAAATAAAAAATATAACAAAATTTCTAATTATAATCTGAATTTATAATTACATTAAATTAAGTGACTCCTTTGACAAAGTCAGAAGCTTTAACATAGGTCAGTCTCCTTACGGCACTCAGACTGAAAACTGCATTAGCTAATAATGATATATATGAATACAAACGTATCAACCATATATTGATGAATTGATTAAAAAAGACAAACTTTTATGGCTAGAGAGGCTGCCAGCTTGAGCAGTGCAAGCAATAATTGATTTTATCCTTTCACAGAGCTGCAGTAACTCTAGAGAGGCTACCAGCCTGAGCTTTGGCATCATCTGTAGGCAGCTACATAACATTGAACAGTGACCTGCTTTCTGGCCTGATGGCTGATGGTTGAATGGAATGCATCAGTCACACCCACCGCTTCTTCCTTTTATTTTCTCTGAGTCTGTAAGAATATTATGGAAGGCTAAAAATCTAACTCCGCAGATATGCCTATGTTCAGGTTTGCATCCCAATAGCAGGTGCATAGTATTGCAGCTTGTGATGGGGATCAGGAAACATGTGGGAACTGTTTCTTTCTTCGATGCTGTGCACAGCAAAAGGTGAGCCCCTAATAGAGTCCCCCACAACAGTTCTCTCTCATGTAAATCCAACTTTGCTGTGAATATTATAAGTATTTCATCATGCACAGTTCCATGATAGGTGTTCATCATTTTATTATTAATAATGCATTTGAGAGTGCTTCAAACTGGTCATGTATGTATGTGCACATTGTTGCTGTAGTTCTTTTTCTTCTCTTCTCTTCTCTTCTTTTCAAACTAAAAGGATAAAAAAACTTAGGTCTCAAGTGGAACCCAGGAGACTCCAAATGGACCTTTTGGCTGTATCTAATTCTTTGGTGCGCGAAGTTATCATGCCTAAGTGCATGGATTCCAAGCAAAGCTCATTGGAAGTGTCAAAGGGGCCTGGGGCCATCTCCTAATCAGCAGCACAAAGTGCCCAAGGAAGGCATGTTTCCAGTGCACGAAATAATGATGGGAGTGGGAGACCAAACTCGCTAATGACAGTGGTGCATGTCAGCGAAGTTGCCTCACAACCAACTTTGAAGAGAGGAAAAAAAAAGGGAAGAAGAAAAGATTAGGAGGAGAAGGAAGCTTGTGCCTTTTGGAGAGGGATGTGTGTGTTGTTGTGGGAACCTGACTACTACCTTTTTTTTCTATGCTCTTTGGTCAGGGTGTGGTGTGGTACAGCCACTGCTTTGGACCTATGAATGATGTGTTTGTGCTGCAAAGGACACCCACAACTCAAAGGTAAAAGAAAAAAAGGATAAGGAAAAGGAAAAGGAAAAAGGAAAGGTGAGAAGAAGAGTGATAGTTAATTAAGATTCTCACCAAATGGGAGCAGTAGGAACCAAGGAAGATGGTCATGGCACTCATGTGCCTCAGAGGATTCAGCTTTAAGTTGGATGTGGAATAAGGAATAAGGAAAAGGTTGTCAAGTGTGACTGCATGTTTGTGCTCAAAGTCAAGGTGCCTCTTAAATTGCCTCTGAACGAGGATAGCACCAAACACTAAAATTATCTCGACCGACTCTCTCTCATCTCTTTTCTCTTTTTCTTTTTACGAGATTCTTGAATCATGGCTAGATACACCAACATGATGTGTCCTGGTCATGTGACCACTTCTCTTGCTTCCATCTTTTATGTTGTTGTGATTACTCGCCCATGAGCACAATTAAGGGTGTGGAAAGGTTTGATGAGGGCAATCATAAAAAAAGGGAAGTTAGAACAGTTGTTATTTAATTTAATAGAAAAATTAATGAGCATATCATGCATTATTATTTTGATATCGTATCATATATATTTTTAATTATTAAATTTTTTATTTAAGATTATAATTTAATATTAAATTATCTATATATGAATTATATATAAGAGGATAGTATTAATTTTTATATATTTAATTTTGATAAAAAATTACAATTATACTTTTAAAATTTTATGATTAAAATTTTATTTGACACGATGGTCAATAAAATAGCGCATGACACATTTATTTATTTTTTAAAAAGCAACATCTCTCACATATCAATTTATAATTCAACTCTATTCTATTATATAAACTATTATTAATACAGTTGCAATTCAGTGCAAGGAATCAAATAAAACCCACTTCACAGTCTTGAGCATATCTCCTTTCTGACTGCTTCCATGTTTCTTCCACTCTCGACCATTCCTTTTTTTTCCTGTATATTAATTCTCCATTTTCATGGTGTCATGAAGGCCTGCCGAAGTGATTCTAGAATGGAGTGATGGTGGTATTTGTTGGTTTTCTTTTTATTTTATGTGGTCCATGATCGCGTGATCGTACGGCCTGAATTGGTCGACATGTTTCATAAAAAGAAAAGTAGCTGCGACATGCATTCAATTTCCATTAATAATTGGATTGGTTTACTTATAGTCATTAGGCATGGAGTAGTGGGGGCATTAGGGGACAAGTCTGCCAACCTTGATCACAATGTGTCATGAAAGAAAAAAAATAAATAAACAAGATCAAAAGTGTGGACCTAGAGATGATCATGGAAATCAAATGGAAAACATAAAAGGAAGATAAATCATATCTTGTGTCAAAAGAATTTGGATATGTTGCGGATAGGAGACGAGAGAGAGACAAGAGTGCACACAGAAGAAGACACGAGATTTACGAGGTTCACTCTTAACTGGACTACGTCCTCGGACGACGGCTGAGAGTTTCTTTGATGAGAAATAATAGATGATTACAAGATACAGAATAACCCAAATCCTAGGAAGTTTATATAGGGACTCCCACTACAAAATAGGAAACTGAAACCCTAGAGTTGTCTAGGTTTCAAGGGCTCCGCCCCCGAGCCTCGCGGGGGATCCCCCTGGATCCCTCTTAGACCCTCCCTCAGGCTCGCTGACCGGGCAGCGAGACCCCCGTATGGGACGGGCGGCTTCGCCGTCCCAATTATTCGAGCGACTGTGATTTGCTGGGGGAGCATATAGGGTTGATCACTGAGTTAAGATTAAGACATTATCAACGGGATAAATTAAATTCAACCTAATTTTAGCTTTGAGCCGAGCCAAGATGAAGTTTTTGGGCACAGGACCACAAGGCCTACTTAATTCAAGGATGGCTGCCAAATCCACCACCACCACCACTGTTAGACAATATGGCATAGATAAAAAGAATGAGAAAAGAAGGTCTACTCGATTCGATTCTCTAGGCAAAATGGTCATGGTCACAGTCATGGCCCTGGCCGAGTTTTATAAAAGAAGAGCATACTACAAGTTTTTTTTTCATGTCTGTCTTTTACATCATTGAAGCTTACTGAGTAAATTACTCGAAGAACTTTATGGAAGGAGAGGCAAAGGAATAATAAAGGAGCACCACATCCACCGCCAAGAATGAAATCAAAGCATGTTCCAATAGATCCTCAAGCTGTAATGGCACATATGATACGTTCCCCTTTTTCTTAGATTTATTTTATATTATAAAGAGGGAGATCCATACATAAATGTTAATTAATAAAATTAAATTCGAAAATGTTTTTTTCATATATCGCACTTGAATATTATTTGGTATGATGGGTTCGATTATTTCATTAAAAAAATGCGACTAAATTAGGATTTAGTCGTCTAAGCAAACCACAGGGCACGGAGGAGGTAAAAGTGCCAAAAACTTGAGTCAATGGAGCGGGGTTCAATCTGAACTGAAACGATTGACGCCCCAAATCGTCCAGCCGTTTTCAAGAAGGTGCTCAAAAATTGTTAGCCATCTCTCTCTCTCCCCCTCTCTCACTCAGTCCATGACCATGACTCTCACGTTTCTTCGTAGCTTCTTCCAACACTTTTGTTCGCGTCTGCACATCTCTCTATCTTTCTCTTTCCTCTTTAATTTTTTTTTTATCGTTCATGACTGCTGGTTCTTCCCACATGGAACATTTACTTACAATTTTCCATTCAGACATGGATTTCTGGTTCACAGTTTGGACTGACGCAGAGCAAAGATCCAAAAACAAAAACAAAACAGGAGAGAGAGATGAACAGTGGCAGTAGTTATTATTAAAGGACGACACGGGAAAAGTGCCACCAGTTCAGCAGCAGCAGCAGCAAGTAGTGGCCCCCTCTTCTCAGCCATTGGCCCACACGTGCCCCGGCGGGACCCTCGTATGAAGCGGCCCAGTCACGTCGCCCCGCGGGACGACCGTGTTCGCCCGCCCCGCCCGTCGCCATGTGACCCCCTCCGCGCGCCACATGTCTCACGCTCGGTCCCGCGCGTCCGTTCGGATTCATTCAAATCCCTCTCCTCCTCCTTTTCCTCCCCACCTTTTACTGCTTTTTTTCTCTTCTTTGCCTTTTCATTTGTTCCATTCTTCTTTTTTCTTTTCCTCCTCCTCCTCCTCCTCCTCCTCCTCCTCCTGCTCACCTGATAGCAACAACATAATTTGGAGTCATTAATGCGCATGTAACATAATTGAGTTTTGTAGATTTGGAATCCTTTCTTTACTTGACTTTCAGCTAAACTTAAGCCGAATCCTCGTTCTAATCTCTCTTGATTGGCCGTTCCTTTCTATCTCCTCTTTTTCAGCATCTCTCTCTCTTCTCTCTCTCTCTCTCTCTCTCTCATTCATCTTTATCTTTCTCTCTCAAAACCAAACCCCTAAATAAACCCCCCCCCACCACTTTTCCAACGCATGCCATTCCCCTCCTCCCATACTTTGCATTCCCTTCCACCACACCGACCTCCTAAATATTAACCCCACAAGGAAACGAGACGCACCGAAAGCACATAAAACACCACCTCTCTCTCCCCATGGAAGTTGAAGCCCACCATCTTCACCTCTTCCCTCCCCAACTCCTTAGAAACAGGTACCAAAACGCCTCCTCCACTCATCTACTACGCATGCACGCATTCATGCGTTTCCGTCTTCTTTTTATATGTGATATATCTGCGTATGCCTCATACTTGTTGGGTTGTGCTTGCAGAGAGATCGTTAACGGTATAGACGGCATGCAAATGGGATTCGTCGCTCCGGTCCCCGGCGTTGGCGCTGCCGCCGCTGCTGCGTTCCTACCCTTGTACAACCAGTCTGTTCCGATGACCGTCGGAGCCCCCGCTGCCGCCGCTTCCGACAGCGGCCTCACCTTCAACAACAACGTCGTTAACATGAACAGCGCCAGAGTCCCGGTCCCCAACGCCGACGCGCATGCAGCGGTTTCCAGAAAGCGCTCCCGGGAACCAGACGACCGGCCGGCGCTCTCGTTCCTCGGTGAAGACCTCTCGTCCTACGTCCAGCAGCAGATGGTCGACATCGACCGCCTCATCCTCCAACATGTAATTGTTCCTCCTTGTCTCTATTGCCGGCGATTCNCCGGCGCTCTCGTTCCTCGGTGAAGACCTCTCGTCCTACGTCCAGCAGCAGATGGTCGACATCGACCGCCTCATCCTCCAACATGTAATTGTTCCTCCTTGTCTCTATTGCCGGCGATTCGTCATGATTTGTTATGCAGACGGTGATCTTATTGGTGGTTGATTCATTACAGGCTGAGAAGGTGAGGATGGAGCTCATGGAGCGGCGCAAGCGGTTCGCGAAGCAAATCCTCGTCGCGGTCGAACAAGGGCTCTCGAAGCGCCTGAAGGCCAAGGACGAGGAAATCGCCGGTATGACCAAGCTCAATTGGGCGCTGCAGGAGCGCGTCAAGAGCCTCTACGTCGAGAACCAGATATGGCGGGACCTGGCGCAGAGCAACGAGGCCACGGCCAACGCCCTCAGGAACAACCTGGAGCAGGTGCTCGCTGCGCAGGTACAGCTGAAGGAAGAGCAGGATTGCGCTGCGGCCCTCGCCGACGACGCCGAGTCGTGCTGCTGCGGCGACAACGGCGACGTAGAAGGGATCAATTGTAACAGCATCAGCGATAAGAATGTGGTAGCGGCTGCGACGACGTCGGAGACGAGAAGGCTCTGCCGTTGTTGCCAAGAGCGGGAGCCGTCGGTGCTGTTTCTGCCCTGCCGGCACCTGTGCGTGTGCCCGACGTGCGCACCGGCCCTTGATGCTTGCCCGGTTTGCCGCTCCACCAAGAACGGAAGCGTCAATGTAAACATGTTTTGACCGCAGCTCAACAATTTTTGTTATTTTTCCTTTTTTTTTCTTTCAAGTAGAATCACTCTGTTTTTTTTTCCTTGTGATGAAAAATAGACGAGAAACTTAATTATGTAAATATTTATATACATATATCTATATATCTGTCTGATAAATAGGTCACCGTATCGTGATTTCTTCCATAAAAGATTTGTGTTCTTTTGCAACTGAAAAAAAAATTATTTATAATACATTTTAAGACAAATTTGTATCGATAATAATGCATCTTATGACACAAAATAAAAATAGTATATTGGATGTTGAATTTTCCAAGTATTGTTAACATGTAATATGTCCATTGATACCTTTCTCCGGCGCAATTTGCTTCATTCGTTGGCACTTAATAAAATACGAGTATATTATGTTAATGCAAACTTTTCAATAAAGGAGTTATACAGACGACATATGAATCTGTTGCCTCTTGTTATTTTCCAGCTCGACGACACAAACAAGAGGCAACAACTCCACCTTCCACGTGTTGTTGTTCCACGACACGTCGCACTCATTAAAAATTTCGCCGGGCCCCACGAACCCATCTCCACACCGTGCGCACGCTGACATATGCTACGCGACAAAATTAAACGGCTCCGAAATCTATCCAAATAAAAGCACATGCATGCCGTAGAGCGTCGGTCGGGTTATTATTATTATTGTTTTTAGTGTTTCATAATTGTCAAAAAAATTTTAATTGACCTTATCCGGAAACGTAACATAAACCGGACTTAATCTAATTCATAAAATTAATCGATTTCAATTTGACTAATTCCTAACACGACGTGTCGGAGAGAACAAGTCAGGCGCCCCTTTTTGTTCACCGAGGATTTGATCCCCATTGCATGGCTTTGACGACATCAAATTTTTTTGTTATGCAAGTGTATACATAATATTTGTTCGAGTTAGTTGAGGTGGAGAGGGAAAGAGAGAGGAAAAAATAAGGTGAGGCGGTGGGGGGAATAGTAATAATTTATTCGCGCTGTTCCGATATCTATGCTAAAAGAGGAGAGAGAAAGATATTATTTTATTATTATTATTATTATTATTATTATTATTATTATTATTATTATTATTTGGAGAGAGAAAATGATATCAATTTGGGGAGTGGGAATAGGGACAAAGACGAGGATAGCGAGAGCGTATTCCAAGGTCTCGCAAATTGGAGTGTCGCGTAGCGACACATGGGTCCCATGTGAAGCATGCCTGCGGTCCCACGTGCATTTGACCTCGCTGGGTAGTCCTTTGGGATGCCACGTCGGCGTCTCCTTCCTCGGGGAACTGTTAGCATTTCCGGGTCTTAAGTGGCTCAGGAGAGAGTTAGTTGACTCCTTATTTATCTACTCGAGAATAATAAAATCACATATATATATAAGGTCGAAGTTTCCACTGGATAAATATATTTAGTGTTAAAGAATAACATAGATGATATATTTGATTTTGTTAATATATGTCACGAATTCGAATCCGTACTCAAGCAATTGTTTTAAATTATAGTTGTCAACTTCTTTATTTTAGTATTTCACTATAATATATAAAATATTTATTATATTACATATTTATTAGATAACTATTCTAATTATCATTTTTTTGTTTTTAAATATTTTATTCCTAAAAATAAAAATGTTATTTATCTCCATTCAATTATACATTTCTACTGATTTTTTTTCTACGACTTATAAATTAAGATTTTCTAAAATAATTTATCGATGTAAAAAATAATCTGCAACATAAAAAGAAGTCATTATCAAAAGAAATTTTCCTTTCTATTCAAATATTAATTATATTTCATATTCTACGTAGTTTCTTTTATTATATTATTTTACACTTTTGTCTATAATAATATTACTAAAAATTTTAATATATTTATTATTGTATGATATTTTTTTTTAAATTGGAAGTCTAGTTGATTTTGATATTCTAATATGTATTTAAATTTTTTTATATTAAGCATTCATAAAAAAATATCTTAAATCATAGCTATTTACTATTATATTTGATATTAATATTTTTTTAAAAAAATACTATATGATCTATTTGTGCACCCATTTACCAAAAGCTCTGACTTCGCCACTTTATATAATAACACACCATTTTGGATTAACTATTATTACTGTTTTATTTTTAAAAAACAGGAAAGGTTTTTGTATTTGAAAAAAATAGCTATTTTGTTTACTAAAGGAGATGCAAATAAACTGAAAAGAAAATCTAAAACATACAAAATAGAGATACATAAAAATCTATAAAATAGAAATTTTTTTGAAAAATATAAAAAAAATGGAGGATAATTTTTTTGTTTAAACATATCAATCAAATATCTAATAGTTAAATTAAATCTAATATAAATAATTAAGTTTAAAAAGAAAATAAATAATTTAAGTAAACTTCTGAACAAAAAGTTACTTGTAATTTTGGAAAAAAAATTGTTTATATTAAATAAATATTAAGCGTTATATTTTAACGTGACGCATATATAAAAAGTATTTATACCTGTATTAAACTATATTACATATATATATATATATATATATATATATATTTCACGAACATTCTAATATATATATAGTAGACATACATATTAACAAAAAAATAAATTATAATTCATGATGTCAAAATTTTAAGATAAAACAAGTATTTGATGCTAATGTAAATTTTAAAATAAAGAAATAAATAAAAATCATTCAGTAGCTAATAGGAAAACAACTTCAACAAAATTCATCTAAAAAATATCAAAAATAAAATGAAACTTTCGATTTCTATAACCTTTAAAGAGGGTCTCGAAGATGAAACGTATCATAAATAAGAAAGTTCTTAATGTTCGGCGAGGAACGGATTAGGGCCTCATCCAGCGTATTCAATTGCATTGTTTTTTTTAAAAAAAATTGAACTTACGCTACTTTCAATTCTTATTGATATGTCAAAAATTAGTGTAATAGTATGCATAAAAATAGATATATTGCGCTTTCTTTATTTCGTTAAAGTTTTTTAAAAAGGGTCAAGTATTGCTAATCAAATTGTCCGAAAGAACAAAGATGTTTTTCTTAACGATAACAATTTTAATTTGGCGATTGTTAATTAACATTTTACCTCACGCCAACAATGTTACAAATTTTGAATCGATAACAGAACTACATATATGTGATATGATAATCATAATAATACTTATAAAATTCAAATGATAAATATGCTTTTTTTATCTTTTTTTTATAAAAGAAAAGAAATATCATTAACAGTCGGAAAGTGAAAATTTTAAAATATTATAATTGAACTGTTTCTTGAGGATGCACCCAAATGACATTTTGGGAGTTGAGACAACATACAAAACGTAGAGATGCGACACACAAGCAAGAATATATATGATTGAGGATAGAATAACTCCATTGACACTTATTCCACAATTGTGTTCTCACTTTATTAGCTTTGTTTCCCTTCTCTTTTCACCCTCACGGGCATCACAACTGGCCGACCTTTTGAGAGATTTAGCTGTCTCCATATCTTTATCTTCTTACTCGTTAAGTCTACTTAACTTATAATTTAAGAAAAAAAATAAAATATTTTTTATTTAGATTATACCATGTTATTTAACTTTCTAATTGTAGAATATTAAATCTAGATGGATATCAATTTTTTTTTTATCTATCATAAATTTAACATTCAATAATTTAAAAAATAAATAATATAATGTTACATACTTAAATAGGAAATAACTTTATTAAACCAATAATTTAATAATATTATTGCTGGTTTTGATTTGTTGTAAATTCTTGTTATTATTTTATGTGGGGTTTCTTTATAAGCTGGAGTCAACATAGATATATAATCATGCATTTCTTCCATGTTAATTATGATTGTTTAATTTAATTTTAGCATGGGAGTGTTATTCTCAATTGTGACCTTTCCAATTTTATCAAGAAGAAATCTCAAACTGTGATTTATATTTTCTCCATAAATTGAGTTATTCAAAATTTGTGTAAAGAGTTTTTTTTATAAAGTCTAATTAGTGACATTTCTCGCTGAAGTGGACATGAAATTTAGTGGGAAAAAACCTAATGGGATCACTTATTAGGGTGGCGATCATCTAACATAATCCATATACTTTTGTGGTAGCTACTTGAAAAGGGACATGTTTTCCCATTACACACTGCAATTAGGGGGTCACCATCTGCTTATGTCCCTATCTTGGCCTTAATTCCACTAATGGATGGATGGGCATGTATAGATCCCCAAGGATTAATCAGTGCTGTCTCCTAGCAGCACTCGCCAATTCAAAGGCTGAGAAATTTCCAAAGGCAAACACATCCAGAGTTAGTAGCACCTTTGAACTGTTCTTTCATGCGTTGTTATCCCTATGGTCAATTCTTGTTGAACATATAATTAATTGTGGGGCGTGTTGCTTAGTTAAAAGTTGAGCTTTCAAGTGAGAACTGTGTATACGTATATGTTATTGCTGTTGTTTTTGTAGATTCATGCACTTGATTGATATCTACATCCCTGTAGTACAATGGTGCATCATGTGAGCTTTCAATAATGGACATGAAAAGGCAGAAGACCCCAAATACTTGAAGGTGGTGTTTATTTTGTAGGCCCTTGTGGAGGATTACATATCTCTCTATACTTGAATGCAACCAACAGATGACATCCATAATGTCATGCTTATAGCTTTAATCGTGCTACATGAATTGTATAATTGATTCATATAGTTACGAAGTTAGGCGGGAAATGCAAAGACAATACATGAATGATTTGATGTATACTATTAATTTATATGGAAAAATCAGGCTTTCTTCTTTTTTTTTTTACAAATTGATCAAAATATGATGGTGACTGCAAAGTTTAGGCTTTGTATCCATGTCAATGTGTGAAGGAGATGAAGACATGTTGATTAGAAAATGGATGGTTTCACATTAAGGCACAGTCCACCATCATCACGTTTAATAAGCGGTTTGGAAAATGGTCACAATTTGGTGCCCTCTTTGTTCAATCGATCGCTACAAATTTATTGACGAAATCATCAAATTTATTATGCGAAGACAAAAGTTTGGCGATATTTTTTTTCACTTGTCACCCCACCTTCATTGTCATTTCTCATCCCATCTCAGTCATCTAAAAGATTTATCAAAAAGAGTAATCAACTTAAATCATCACTTGAAACATCCTTTTTATATAGAAAACTCGAGTTTTAATGTGCCACTTTTTATCAAAACTGAAACTACAATAAAAATATGCACAATTTAATACAACTCGTTATTACTCATTGACTGAGTGGGCAATTTATTTCTTAACCTCATACAATTATCCTAATTAAAGTATGATGTCTATTGGAAAATAATACATCAATATTCTATTTTTCTCAAAACAACGATTTCATAATTTAGAATATTAATGTCATGATTGCCTCTTTCAGTTATGAGAAGGTTTTCTAAAATTTGAACTAGTAAGTTTGAATCAATTCACCGAAGATACTACAGGTAACATCATATTATCAATTTTTTTAATTACATATAAAACAATTAAAAAAATTATAAATTTAATATCTTATAATCAAAGAAATAGTTAACACGGTATTACTTACTTATGTAGGTAGGAACATCATTTTTTTCTTCTTTCTTGTATATATCGTCATGATTAATATTGATTAATGTGATAATTAAATAGAAAATCCAGTAAAAAAAAAATCCAATGCACTCAAACCATGCAAATATTTGACTAAATTAGTAGTGTTGCAGGATTAATGATTCAACCGGTAAGAGCTGATTCGCTCAATACGGCACACAATAGGCTTTCAAACACCTAATCGTATTTCATTTTGAAAAAGAATGAGGATCATCACATTCAATTTTGATCGTTCATGATGAAATTTTGAAAAAAAAAATAGAATTAAATATGCAGCATCAAGATTAAATTTAACAATTTGAATCGTAGCTAAGAAATTCACTTAACGAAATTATCAAGTAAACTCTTCATCTTTTGTACTTTCACCGAACTACTACATTTATGCTTAATTAAGAAATTAAAAGGTATGAAACGAATTCCTCCATTTATTTTCCAAAATCATATAAAAAACTTGATTGATTGTTTATCTCATGTCTTTATCAGATGAATGCTGAGGCAACAATTAGATCCGGTGACCTCGAAATAAAGATTTCTATTCACACAATGTGAAATGAAAAATAAAAATTTTATCAGTTTGATTGACACATCTAATTAGTAGGAGTATGTAAAGTTAACAACTCGAATTTAATGTCTCAAATAGTCAATTTAGTTATAAAAATATCGTTTTATTTTTTATCTTGACTCTAAATTAATCAATTGCTAATAACTCTGAACGTCAAAAGCTCCGACGGATAATCTAAAACAAAAATTAAAAATTTTGTTATTTCTTATCATTTGTCATAATCGATATAAATATTAAAAGATTGAGTAGCATGCAAAAAAGAATAATATCTCCGACCAGGACATGCAAGCCGACGTACCAATGAGCTTCACTTTATTTCATAATTATATTATATATAAGAAGGGCTGCATTATGTCCATCATATTATTTTTGCCTTATATATGTTAGACATTAAAATATATTAAATATAGATGACAATATTTTCATATTAAACATTAAGTTAATAAAATAAAGGTAAAATAAATCAAAATTTGTTTGACATATTATATATAGATAAAAAAGACTTGATTACTCAATATAGCTATAATCATCAAGAAATATATCAACATTTTTCCTAATAAATAAGCAGACAGTCATTAAAAGCTGATAATCAATATAATAGTCATTACTCATTATCATTATTATATATCCGCCAACCCTGTAGTTTCCGCCCTTGCCCCCACGACCATAATGGTCATGACAATAACACTTTGTTCACCATAATTTCAGAATTATAGCGAGATAACGATGAGTTATAACATACAATGAAGAAAAATTATAAACTTATAAGAAAGTTTCACATACTATGTCGTTAGACTAAATGGATGGAGTCGACGTTCGTAATATTTTTAAATTAGTATATTTTTAGAACCAATCAGTTCAACCCGTCTTTCTATATATTTTTTTCTAAAAAAAGGTTACCTAAGAAGATAAAAAGCATGATATAATTTTAAACATGTATTGGTAATTAAAACTTAATAACTGGTTGAAGAGTTGAATGTTATATAATTTATATGAGCACTTTATTCTCATTTTCGTTTGAATATCCGATTGTTGGCCAAGCTATGAACCAGCTCATATCTATAAACTTGTAATGTTATAGAAAATATTTTTTTTTGGCTAGACAAACCTTTACCAAGTCTTATGTTCAACCCACATAAACATGATGTAATTTTGCTTTCTTTTTTTAATTTCGTTCCAAGTACAATCCGAAGACTCCGAACCTTTGTAACTTGGAAGTGTTACTTTTATTTTTAAACCTTGTAACCCATATCCATCCAACTTGTTCGACTAAAAATTGGAACTATTTTGTTTATGTTCAAAATAATTATAAGATTTAATATGAGGATATTCTCATTTTAATATTCGGCACTCGGTCATGCTGTTATTAAACAAAATTTTCATTCATGTCATGTTGTCATGTTGATGTGTTTGATCGTGCTCGAGATCATATACAAAAATTACGTCATATTAAAATTAACTTATGATAACAATCACCGCTAAGTTTATAAGTTCACATGAAATTTTCTATTTTTTATTTTTTAAATTTTATAACTAATGGCGCAAGAGATTACTTAATCATGTTTGTGAGTAATTATGAGGGCAAAAAGATCCTTTGTATCCAAATGAAAATTTTGCCCTTATTTTAAATGTCAAAATAGTCATTTCTTACTATTAATGAATCTTATCATTTATAATCTTATCAATTGTAATTGAATTGATGTCATCTAGATTAAATTGTTATCATCTAGTTATATATTATTTAGATTTGATAAAGTTGGATAAACATTATCGGATTAGATTAGATATCTAGTAGGATATTATTGGTTATTATTCTTATCCATCAATGTTAAATGTACATACACACAAGAACGAGTATAAAAAAATATTTCTTCGTTATTATTCTCTTAATATGGCATTAGATGGTATCAGAGCAATCTTTTTTCCCTCCTCTTTCTTTCTCATGTGTGCAAATTCATCCACGCCAGCGCTCTCCTCCTACGCAACGCCATCCACAGACTCTTTGACAAGAGGCAAATCGTGTTGCATGAAGACACGGGTCGCGCTCTGTCACGACGCTATCGTGTCGTGCAACGACGCCATCCACCGTGCTCAACGACGTGACGCCATACATCATAAAGCACCAATGCAGGTCGTGTTCTTCTCCAACGCGACGCCATCCGCAGCCTCTTCGACCTGACGCAAGTCGTGTTATGAGAAGACACATATCGTGTCCTTCTCCAATGCGGCGACATCCACAGCCTCTTCGACACGACGTGGGTCGTGTTGTGTGAAGACATGGGTCATGCTCTATCACGCCCTCCGACGCGCCCTTCCTCTGACGCGATGCCCTCGACGCGCACTCCGACGCACCCTTCCTCCCGCGTGCTGCCCTCGACGTGTCTTTCCTCCGACGCGCTCTTCCTTCGATGTGTCCTCCGACGCGCTGCCCTTAATGCGCCCCTCGACGCGGCCTAGAGCACCTTCGCATAACGTTCTCTTCATACGGCGATGCGCTCCAACGCGTCCTTCAATGTGGTCTTCCTTCGACACGTCCCTCAACGTAGCCTGGAGCACCGTCGTGTCCTCTCTCTTCCGAACTCACGACGCGAACCGAGCTTGACGTTAGATTCGACCCGTGTTGTGCACGCGTCTACATCTGAACAAGGTGTGTCCCTCTACTCAAGATCACTTCTTCCTAGAATTATGCGATTTCATTTGATGCAGCTGCATGTCCCATGGGTTTACCATCTCTTGGACATATTCATCATACACTCTCCATTAAACTAACTCCAACCAATGATCTTCTTTGGAAGATATTGTTTCTTCCTTTGCTTTGCAGCTTTTGATCTCTATGAATTTATTGATGGCACATCTATTTGTCCGTCATTTATGATAACTACCTTCTCAACCGTGTCTTCTGGTTCAACTTGAGCCTCTCTTGGAACACCCAATCCGGTGTATACCGAATGGGTTCGCAAATATCAGCTTATACTCAGCTGGATCATCTATTCCCTTTCTGAGGAAGTACTTCATCGTGTGATTGGATTTGACACATCTTATTTGGTATGGAGCTCACTTCATCAAGATTTGGCACCCATTCTCCTACAAGAATTTTGCGACTAACCATGCAGATGCAATCGTTCAATGAAGGAAATAATTAAATAGCCTCTTATCTGCAGCAATTGAAATATCTCGTAGATGAATTGACAGTAACGAGTCACTCGATTTCTACTCCTCAATTCAATGCAATGGTTTTTCAGAATTTGAGATCTGATTATGGTGAATTGTTGCATCTCTCTCATCTAGACTTGAACATATTTGTTATTCTGAACTTTATAGCATTTTTGTAAGCCATGAAATCAGACCTGCAGTGATGCATTCTCCAGCTGACACAACTTTTCCACCAACCGCCAACTTTCATCGACGACTTTTGTGCCTTCATCTAATCGAAGTCCGTGGAAGAGGATCTGGCAAAGGACGAGGTCATCCTGCTGCCCTAAGACATGGTCCTTGCACTGTGTGTGGTCTTAATGGGCACAGTCCGTACAAGTACAAGTTCGTCATCAAGGATTGGTACTTACTCCGACCTCTGCAGCTTTCACTATAACGTCCGCTAGTTATTCTTCTCCATTCCTTCCAACACTATGCGTTTATAGTGACTGAATTCCTGACACTAGTGCAACACATCATACCACGTCGGACCTGCAATCTCTATACACAACTCCATCTTACTCTGGGCGGAGCAAATTCAGGTTGGAAATGATATGCGATTAGGTATCAGTCATATTGGACACTCCTTTATTTTCTCATGTGGTTCACATCTTCTACTTCGTAATATATTATGTATCTCTTCCATCTCCAAATCTTTATTATATGTTTCTCAATTTATAGCTCATAACAATTGCTATTTTAAATTTCATCCTACTTTTTTCTTATCAAGGATTGTCACACGCATAAGTCATGCTTCAAGGCCCCAATAGGCATAGTTTATCGCCTCCCTTAAGCTTCTATATCGCGCACCTCTCCATCTACACTCCTCTCCGCACTTCAATAGCACAATCGTCTTGGTCATCCAGCATCTCAGACTATCCGCAAAGTCTTGCATTCTTTTTCATCAGGCTCCAGCACCTCAAGGTTACTCGTCCATCAGCTCATATGATTCACGTCCTCTTGCTAACCACTTCCGCCAGTCACGTCATGCAGTAGTCCTCCATTAGATTTTGTTTATGTTGATGTTTGGGGCTCTACTCCACTTGTATCATCTCAAGGACATCGTTATTTTGTTTGTTTTATACGACTATTTCAAATTTGTTTGGTATATTTCGCTTTGTAATAAATATGATGTCAAGACGATTTTTCTTTCTTTTCAAGCTTTGGTTGAACATCAATTTTAGCATAAAATTCGTTCTTTTCATTCCGACTATGTCGGAGAATTTAGAGCACTTCACTTGCATTTCATCTATTGCGGTATTCAACATTATTAAATTTGTCCTCAAACTTATGAACAAAATGGAGCCATTGAGCGAAAAATTCGTCATGCTACTGAAATTGCTTTAGTCTTACTTTCTCATTTTCATGTACCTCATAGTTTTAGGAAATTTGCTTTTGAAATTATAATTTATTTAATAAATTGATTACCTTCTATGGTGTAAGATGACATCTCACCTTTTGAAAAACTTTTTAATAAGACTCAGTTTTACATGTTTCTAGATTTTTTTGGATGTGTTGTTTATCCCTTTTTGCATCCCTATAATCGTCACAAGTTCTCTTTTCGTTCAAAAAAAATATGTTTTTTCTTGGTTAACCATCAGCTTTCCATGGTTATAGATGTTTGGATCCAATAACAAACAAAATATATTATACGCGTCACATTAAATTTGACGAGACATGCTCTCTCTTTTCTTCTCCCACCTTATCTCCTACTTCGTCTACTTTCATTCCCAACTCGCCTTTGCTCACTATCTCCATTAATGTCATCAACCTCCCATTCGCTCTCCTGATTCATTAGTCCCTAGCACGTCTTTTTCTTTGTTGATTTCCCTTCATCCTCTTGTACTAATACTTCGCCCAACTCTTATCCATCTGACCCAAACCCTCGGTCACACATGACACTTCGGCAAGAGACTCATCAAAATTACAAGAAACTTGCAGGTCTTCAGGGTTCACATGTGTTGCATACTATTTCTATCTTGGATTCTACTCCACTTATCTGCCATTAAAATTTCTCATTGACGCTCGATAATGGTTGAAGAGTTAAATTATTTGATTTTAATGGCACATGGGTGTTAGTCCCTCGCCGTCCAGGGATGAATATTCTTCTATGCAAGTGAATTTTTCGTACCAAGTCTCTTCTGAATGGTACTATCGATTGCCACAAGGCCCAACTAGTGGCCAAGGGATTCCATCAACAATCAAACGTTAATTATTCGAAAACCTTTAGCCCAGTTGTGAAACCCACCATAATTCAGTTGGTTTTGCCCTTTGCTATATCTAAGAATTGACCTTTACGTCAACTAGATGTCAACAATGCATTTGTGCATTAAAATTTAAGTGAATAAGTCTTATGTCCCAACCTTCTGCGTTTTATGATGACAATCACCCTGATTATGTGTGTCTTCTTCACAAATTTATTTATGGATTAAAACAAGCTCTGCATGCATAGTTTCAAAAGCTACAATCTACTCTCATTACCTATGATTTTTATGCTTCTACAACTGATTGTTCGTTATTTATGTTTCGAAAGCAAGAAATTCTTTTCATTATATTTGTAACAACCCAATCACTCGAGTGAGCAGAAGCTATTTATAACGTATCTCGAGAGTTCGGATCATCATAGTTGATACATAAGTAATCACAAGGACGGACCCACATAGGCGGCGGGAGGGGCCACGCCCCCCCTCCCCCGACTTTTCTGTGTATTAAGTATATATATA
>LTAE01000105.1:0-79428 GCA_001647135.1 Pontederia paniculata | reverse complement strand
CTAAGAAAATAATCAAATACATAAAACTTATATGGTCACACATATGTCGGTTAGGAGAAGAATATAAGAGGTATTAAGTTGTTAACTAATGAATTATCTTAATACTAATTAAATAAATTAATTTAATTAAACTTGAGGTTAAAGACAAAGTGATCAATTATGCACTTAATTGGAATTAGTTTAAAACTAATTAAGTAAATTAACTTGAGTCAACTTAGACTATAATAAAATTAATAATTCAGAAATATTTTGAAGGACATAATTATCTTAAACTTAATTAATTGCAAAGGCGTATAGAATAATATGATTATATCCTTACACTTTGGGTTACTTAAAGAATACTTTAACCAATTTAATCCTTAACTAAGGAAATAACTCGATACCATAATTAATTTAAACTTGACTCCGGCTAAAGTAGTTAACTTAATTTAAATTCTTAATTATATGAATAACTTAACGTGTAATTATTTATGATATTACAATATTAGTCTATGTTGATGATATTATCCTAAGTGATTCTCTTGAGGATCACATTAACAATTTTATTTTCTATGTAAATCAGCTCTTTATAATTCGTGATCTTGGCAATCTAAATTATTTTCTTGGTGTTGAAGTACTCCGATATGACAATGGTCTACTTCTCTCTCAATACAAGTATATTATGGATCTTCTGCACTGCACTGACATGACAAATACAAAATTAGTTTCCTCGCTTCTTGGGTCTTATACAAAATTGATTAAGGATTCTTGTTCTTCCTTTGCTGACCCACATTTATATCGACAAGTTGTTGGCGCCTTACAATATTTGACAATCACCAAGTTTGATGTTTTCTATGTGGTCAACATTGTTTGTCAATTCATGCATAATCCGTCCACAAATCATTGGCAAATTACGAAACGAATTTTGCATTATCTGCAAGGTACAAGTCATCTTGCCATTTTTTAGCTACTAATCATGCTTACACTCTTTATATTTTTAGTGATGCTGATTGCAGGATGTCCTAATGAGCGTAAGTCGTTTGAAGGATTTGTTATTTTCTTTAACACCAATCTCATATGTTAGTCTACGCGTAAATAATGAACAATCTTTCGCTCGTCAACGAAATATGAGTATAAAGCTTTAGCATATGTCACATCTGAGATCATATGACTACGGTCCTTGCTCATGGAACTCGATTTGCATGCCACCTCGCTCTGATTTTTTGGTGTGATAACATTAGCACTACATACCTCTATGCAAATACAATTTTTCATGCGCACATAAAGCACATCGAGGTTGATTTTCGCTTTGTTCATTGAGTTCTCAAATCGTTGCCTCGTTGTTCGTTTTATTTCTTCCAAAGATAATATTGCAGACATTCTAACCAAGTCACTTTTCAGTGCTCATTTTTAGTTCTTACGGGAGAAACTCAGACTTTGATCTAGAGGAAACTGAGTTAACGGGAGCATGTTAGTGAACCTTACTATTTGTAATCTTTTCATTTGTAATTTAATTGATGTTATTTAGATTAAATTATTATAATCTAGTTAGATATTATCTAGATTGGATAAAGTTTGATGAATATCATCTGATTAGATTAGATATCTAGTAGGATATTGTTGATTATTATTTTTATCCATCAACGTACTATATATAGATGTACAGACACATAAGATAATATAGAAAAATATTTTTTCATTATTATTCTTTTAACAAATACTTATTTCAAACATTTCTATAATAATATTTATTTATATATTTAATAATAATAATAATAATAATAATAATAATAATAATTATTATTATTATTATTATTATTATTATTATTATTATTATTATTAATCAATTCAGTAATGCCGCTGTTAGATAATGTTATTCCAAAGTATGACACGAGAATAGGAACATGAGCATCACCCGGCACATGTGTCGAACTGTATAAGTCATTAAGTTATATTAAATAGTATTGATACATTAAATGAAACAAATGTAGAACGGTAAATGACATTTATAAATCAAGACAAAATTACTAGTTTAATTAATATGATTTTTCATATCACAATTTATAATATGATAAAAGAAATTAATATAAGCTAATTACGTATTTTTTAATGTTTACTTAATTTTTCAATAAGTCTAATTATTATTATATTTGTTCCCTCCTATAATTTAGTGCTAGTTCCGTCCTTGGATATCAAATCTCATAGGTGACACCCAAATAATTATTTGTTTTGTCATATTTATCGTAATATAACTATTTTTCCATGATAAAAAATTTTGGCATGTAAAATGTTTATTTATTAAATGTTTATGTTCTGAACTATGTTTAATTGACATAGTTGAATAGCGGAATAATTTAAAAAAAATTAGTTAATAATTTATCGAAACAAATTGAAAAATTCAAACAGGAAAGAGAATAAAGAAATAACTGTAATTTGGTCTTGGACATCTACCGTTATATCTATAATGATTATCTATACAATCACTATTCATAATAGAAAGGTACGTATACTCATTATATAACAGATCATAGTAGGTCACAAATTGAAATAATTCATAACGCGAAACATGCAATAAACTATAGTAAATCTCATTGTTAAGTTAATTTTAATAACTAAAAATAGAATAAAAAGTATTTATCATTCATTGGTAGGGGATAACCTTATGCTAAAGAATTTGAGTTCACGCATAGAAGTAAAAAAGTTAGCTCACAGAAAACGTAATACGTCTATTTTAACTTATGTCTTATCGAAACTTTTAGGCTGCATTTTAAGAATTAACGTGAGTCAGTAGTTTTAAATTTGATTTTTGAAATGATTAATTTAATCATTTTTTTTAATTTTATTTAATTATTAAATTAGTTAGATGTTAATCATGCATAGCTATCGTTTGATAGGAACGTGGAGTTGCCTAAGAAAATGAAGAACTGAAGCCTCCAGTGCCATGTGTTTCAGTACCATGTAAGGCTTTTAGTTTTTACAAACATCTGCAACCTCTCGTGTAGGGTTTTACGGTTTTACCGAGTTGATCGAGTTTATAGGAGACGGGACAGGCGCAATAAATTCTATTCGGCCCATTAACTGATATTATATTCAAAAAGTACTCGGCCCACTAAATAGACGTAAATAGTCGCGTCGAAATATTTTCGATGATTTTGGTTTTAATTTATCAAACCCCAAATGATTGGGTAGGCAAAAGAATTCAAATAAAAAATGTTTTATAGGGTTTTATCAGTCTTCTATATCCTTATAATTTTTCATCTAAAAATTTTATCAATTTTCTAGAAATTTTTATAACGTTAGAATTTATAGAAGAAAGTTTTAGGAGGATTGAAAAGTTTTGTTGTTTATTTCAAAAGAAATTAGGAGTCGTTTAATATGAGGTAATTTATCTGGATTATCGATTATTTAAATAAAAAATTTTAAAATTATATTTGGCTGCAATGCATTATTAATGATTTTCTACTTTTTTTGATAATATGAATTATCATCTTATTGGTAATTAAATAAATTTCTAGATTACCAATAGAATGATATGCATTTAGATAAATTTATCCATTCAACTAAAATTTTAAAATATTTATATTTTAATAAAAAATATTATTTAACATTTTTTTAATTTTTTAAAATTATTTTCTAGACTATAAATTTCATATATTTTGTCCAAATTCAATTTTTTAACTTTTTCTTTTTTATTTATATAAACTAATATATAATTAAAGTTCAATATTTTTTGAAGGTATTTTAGTAATTTTTGTTCAATAATTTAAATTATATTATGTTACTAATATTTATCAAACACTATAATATAATATTATTGATAAAATTTATAAAATAATAATTTATTTTATTAATTATCTAGATTATCTGTTAATAAAAATTTGAAATGCGACAAGCAATCCTTAGGTTTGTTTGGGAACTAACTAATTGATGGGTGGTATGAGATGGTAGAGTATAAGATGGGGTTGTGGAGTGTGGTGAAGTGTGGTGAATTATTATTAAACTCATATTTGGATAAAATTTTATGGTAATGAATGAGTTAAACTAAATCATGACATATTTGAATAATTTAAATAAAAGTCATTTATACCCTTTGCGATATATTACTATTTATGATCCTTAATAAATATAATATTATTATATATTTATTTGATTTATTATAATATTTGTATATTTATTATTATTTATATTTTTTTATATATTTTTCTCTTATCTTTATTATTGTTTTCCTCTCAATGTATTTTTTGTTTCTTTCATAATATTTTTATATTTTTATTTTTTTGAAATAAAAATAAAAAAAGATCGAAGATGATAGATAAATATAAAAAGAATGAAAAAATTAATATTATCATTATATAAATAAAAAATATTATTCAAATGACAATACTTTAATATGCTAAAGTAAAAATGGTCATAAAAATAATTGTTATCTCAAATTCTATAAAAAATAATTAATTTGAAAATAAATATTATGATGACATTTAATAGATTTAAAATATTATGACAAAAAATTAGTCCGATGAAAAATAAATGTGAATAAATAAAAGTTAAACAAATATAAGTATTAAATAATTATAAAATAAGATAGAAAAAAAGTTAAACCAACAAATAAACTCAAGTCAAATATTTTATATCATAAATTAAAATAATATAAGAAAGCATATCATTTTAAATGAATTATGGTATAATTTTAAAAAGTTATTTAAAGAGATAGTTTTGATTAAAAAATTTCTTTCTCTCTAATTCTACCAATTTGGTGAAATAAAATATTTAAAATTTAGAGGTATGACTCACCCCTTCAAATCAGACTTTTATATTTTTTTACCCAAATATAATTTAACTAACACCATTCACCCATCTTTCACTTTATTTTCTCTAATACCTTAAACTAAATAAGGCCCTAGTTTACTTAGGCAGTTTTTGTATAGCTTCGTTAGCTATGATACGACCTTTGAATTCTGTTCTGATTATTCATGAATTTATTTAGATTTCTTTTATAGATCATTAAATTTAAGATCATTCTTAAAAGAATTTGTTTAACCAAATTATTAAGTATATTTCTCCTTAACTTTAGAAGTATATATTTAGTTGGCAGTGGGAGAAAAATGAAAAAGGAGAAATATAAGTGTTTAACTCCATTTGAATGAATTATATATTTTTTACTTGAAATTATTTTGTGAAGTGTTTCAACTCTACTAGTGTTGGAGAAATGGGGACGAACGAGAAGAAGACGAAGAGGGCGACGACGCGTGAGGAGGTAAACATCGTTCAAATTTGCCCCCTTGGACCTTTGGTCCTCTTTAATTTTTTAGATTTATCTGTGTACCAAGTCCACAACACGATTATTGTGTTGGATACTTGATTTGATCTCCGTTAATTGTTGCTGCTCCAAAGTTATCCCTAATTTTTTGGGCGCTTATACTCGCTGTTCTTGTCGATGCTGCAAGATCAAATTCTGTTTTTGGTTAAATGTTTGCTAGTGTTTATTTGGGTAGTTTTATAGTCTCGAAGACCTTTTGTTAACTGGATTTTCACTAGTGTGAATAACCTTGTCTACTAGTGCATTTTGTATTGGTTTATTGGTAAAGTAGAGGAAACTGACTGAGTTATACATGCTACTCTGATAAATTTCCTCACATGTTCTGACATCCTTCTGAAAACTTAGGAAGGGGTTGAAGCAGATCATATTAACTGGATTTTCACTGGACTTAGCAATAGATTGCAGTTCTGACATGTTCTGAAAATTTTCAGTTCTAATTATACCTTCTGATAGACTTCATAAAATTTGTAGTTGTTTATATTGATTTGTCAAAATGCAAGTATTTTTGTTAAATTGATTTTTTTTTGTTATGTTTTCATGAACTTTCTCTGTGGCTCTTTTATTAGATAAAGCGTATATACATTAAATTTTATGGACTTCATAAAATTTTCAGTTCTAATAATACCTTCTGATGGACTTCATAAAATTTGTAGTTGTTTATATTGATTTGTCAAAATGCAAGTATTTTTGTTAAATTGATTTTTTTTTGTTATGTTTTCATGAACTTTCTCTGTGGCTCTTTTATTAGATAAAGCGTATATACATTAAATATCATGACGCCTGCAACTCTCGTTAAATAGAATAGAATAGGTCACACATATCATTTTTTTTAATTTTGTTCAGTATCTTTGTACCCTATAAATCTTTTGTGAAGTAACAAAATTAGCTGCTCTCTTGTCGTCAATGTGTTAGTGAGTTCCACTGCTCAAGTTTTGCTTTGGATTAGGAGTTTGTGTTATCCAAGGTGGTCTTTGTATATCTTATCCAAGATGCCCCTTTTATATTGCTTGAGAAGCTATCTTCCTAAACATGCATGGAGCTAAGAGAAACATTTAATTTTCCACATATAGTCTTGCGAATCCTTCAAGGTTATCCATGATCTTGGGCGGTCAAAATGGTGAATTTATGATAATGTACATGAATAATTTGACGTGCAGGCTGTACTTCAATTTGAGGTTCACAATTGAATTTTCTAATAGGATTTCTTGACTACTCCCTGGGATCTTTATCTGAACAACATACATGTAACCCACCACATACCTTTATGAAAAGAGCCAACTGCGTAATACACAACCAACATAATGTTTCACATCTTCACTCCTTGAGAAGCTATTTTGCATGAACTGCTTATCCGATTGTATGGGTGTTGCTGCAAGTCTGAAGCTAAATCAGGATTCTGTGTACTACTTGGATGAAAAGACGAAGCCAAATAAAGCTGGCATTGCCGAAGCAGGTTGACTCAATACTTGATTAGCTTAGCCCTTCCGAAACCTAGAGAATGATTTTATATTTTGTCTATTGCAGTCTATGCAGGAGCAGAATACTAATTTATTATTATGTACGAGCAGAATTGCAGAAACATAAGTGATTTCTGTTATGAATTTATATGGCCACAACACTGATTCTTTAGTCTGAACATGACTTCTCATAGTTGCTATTGTTGTGTCTTTATGTCCAAAAAAGTAATGTTAACCTTGAGAGCTTGCGTTCTTGGTTTTAAGCTTTCTGTAGCCATTGATAGTGGACCCAATTTTTGATGATATTATTTCTTTGCTTGATTGCTTGTGTTACATTTTTGGTATCATATATTTGCTGTTCTATTCTGATTCTAGTTAGGTCTGCATGTTATTAACAAGCCCTTGGCATGTTGGATTATGCCCATCTTTTATTATTATATTCAGATTCGAACTCCGGAAGGAGATTTCCAAGAATTTGAACCATTTAATTGTTATTTGATTGAACTTTACTTCCTGTATATCTGTCAAAATAAAAGTTAAGATTTTCATGCTAAGGTATTTATTGGCTGTTAATATTGCTACTTTTTAATTGATTGGATTATATTTTAGAGTTTCTGGTTGAGTAATTTTTTTGAATTTTCATAATTCTTGCAAATATGCATAATTGCTGGTATCATCATATTATAAGAATATACCATGTCTTTTGACTTGCTGAACTATGATCTGGATAATTGATGGTATCATCACATTATAAGAATACATAGCATGTCTTTTGACTTGTTGAGCTATGTTGCTAATATGTTTATTAAGCTACAAAATTATTTCTTCTCATGATATCTTTAGCACTTGATTCCCAGTTTTATTTGATGTTCACCATTCATAATCAGTACAATAGGGAAAATATGATATTGTGGCTTCCGTCGGGTCTGAATGTTGGTTATGGGTTCTACTGATGTTTAAACATATGCATATTGTTTCAGGAAGAGGTACATTGTTACAAGGAATTCAGTAAAAATCAGATGGGGAAAATGTTCCGGAAAATGGCACTGTTTCGTCTGCAGCAGCACCTGGCAAGAGGAAAAGAGATGGAGGTGCTAATTTTTTAGAATTTAGGTAAAAATGACATTTTACAGAAGTTAGTTAGGAACAATTTGATTATAAAAAAAGTCCGTCATTAGAATGGATAAATCAACAAAGGTGGAAAGACATTGATGTAAGATTAGTGTTATGTTTTTAAAAAAATTGGTACATAAAACTTTTTATTTTACATATATGAGATTGTTGCACCTCCTGTTGTTTTAATATTTTTTTCACTGCTAGTGCCGTTCCGAGCGGAGAGGGAAAAACATTAAGCCTCTTGTTTTATCGTTTTAATTCAGCTTAAATTCATAAATTAATTGTATTTTCTTGTTCTGTATAAAAGAGACAGTGTTTTAAAATAATTTTATTTTAATTAAAATTTGATTGTCACACTTAGCTAGTCAAAATTGTATCTTAAGAGAATGAAAATTAGTAATTCGATATTTGAATCTCAGATAAATTACGGATTTATTAAATAATAATAATCATAAAAATCGATGAGTTTAGATTGGAAAAAATATTTTCTATAAAGTTGGTTATAAATATTTTTTAATTGCTGAGCACAGAAAAAAATACTTTTTATGTCAATGTTTCTTTCTTTTACGGTAGTTAATAATTTTATTTAAATTAACACATCACTTGCTGTACTGGCGGGTGTATGTCCGTCTCTTATATGCACGTTGGATAAGAATCTAATCTTTCCTTGGTACGTGGCAGTAGGCAACTACATGGCGCACAAACTGGAGAACGCCAACGTGAGGGAAGTCAGCAGACAGAAAACGGACGCGTACGGAGTTCCAAGAGATGTGCGTCCTCTGTTGAGCGGTCGCGCGAGGCGGAGCTGGACAACCCCTGCCAAGAATAGCTAACATGCTAATTAATATTTGCAGACAAGCTCGCAGCCTCCCTTCTCTCTCTCTCTCTCTCTCTCTCTCTCTCTCTCATTCGTTTTGTCCTTGTTTTTTTACCACTTTTATCCTCTCCTCTTGGCTCTTTTCTGATTGGTATTTTCAACCTCTTACTGTTATCTTTGATGTCATTGCCTCAATAATATAGGGGCTTTCTGAATTTCATCAATGGACTGGAGAGAGGTTGTGTTTGCAAGGAGGACGGAGGACAACGCCGTGTTGCAATTTCTCTTCTTTCCTTCGCCCTTCTCCGAGGTCTCTCCTCCCTTCAATTGAATTCTTAATCCCATAAGGTATCATCTTATATATGTATTAACCAGTTACCGTATCAAGCTTAGTGATTTTTCAATCATTATGACCTCATCCTCCTTCCTCTCTAATTCTATTTGTTGGTCTGTGCACTGTAAATATTGCTCTTGATCAGAAATCATATGTTGCACTTTTTGTCTTCCCGTAAGAGCAGACAGTCACGTTTGGTTCCCTTTGCCTTTCTCTCGTAGAATTTTGTAACACCTATTTGCATGCAAATTTTGATCTGAAACTTCGTAGGAGCAGATTGGAATAGTCTTTGTTGTTGAAATGTCCACTTCTCTGGCGCCCTCGTCAAATCCGAAGAGTTCTAACTCTTCAACGATTCTAAAATCACCTCCTCCGGCGCCGGCAGAAGACAAGTCTCCATCTCCAACTCCTACCTCTTCAGAAGGCTCCCCTCCTAAGGAGTCTAACGATTCGTCTTCCGCTGGTTCCGCTTCCTCCTCCTCCTTGTCATCTTCTTCTCCTCCTCCCCCTTCATTGTTGGTATCATTGGGTAAATCGAGCATCTCTTCTTCTCCATCAATAAAGTCGGATGAGTCCTCGCATTTATCGCTTGCGCCACCGAAGCCATCGTCGTCAGTGACCACTTCCTCTTCCAGTGCCCGGTCTCTTCCATCGACTTCGGACTCATCAAGGAGCTCAAATGGATCGGTCATGAACATGCCCCTCGTAGTTGGCGCTGCCGCGGGAGTTGGGGCATTCCTTGTTCTGTTGATCATTGCATGCATTTGTTCTTCGAAGAAGAAAAAAAGGAAGCGCCACAATCCAATGCAATACTATGCAGAGTCCTCAACCTACAAAGGTATTGCACTTATCACATACATAGAAGTCCTTCAGTTAGAGAAATCGGTGACAAAAAAGTTTGTATTGGTAACTTTAAGCTTGAATACGTAGTTCATTACATGATTAATAATTCACAATTAAGAATATTAATATGCTAGACTTCATAATATTAGTTTCTCATTCACTAATTAATAATATCTGCAAATCTTACTTGTAGTCCCGGATAGCGACTTCTATACTGGTGCCCCATCCTCGAACTGGCACCAAGGAATGGACCATGCCGCAAAGCCTCCAAGCGTCCAACCTGGTGGTGGAGGTTGGCATCCACAACCACCAATAATGAGCGGTGGCGAGATGAGCTCGGGGTACTCAGGGCCGCATGGCACTGCACTGCCGCCGCCCTCTCCTGGCCTTGCTCGTGGTTTCAACAAGAGTACCTTCACATTAGAAGAGCTAGCAGCTGCAACTAATGGCTTCTCACAGGCAAATCTTTTAGGCCAGGGAGGATTCGGCTATGTGCACAAAGGGATTTTGCCCAACGGCAAGGAGGTTGCAGTGAAGCAGCTCAAGTCAGGGAGTGGGCAGGGGGAGAGGGAGTTCCATGCAGAGGTTGACATTATTAGCCGAGTCCACCATCGCCATCTGGTGTCACTTGTTGGGTACTGTATAGCCGGGTCGCAGAGGATGCTTGTCTACGAGTATGTCCCAAACAAGACTCTTGAATACCATCTCCATGGTTAGATGTTTTCCCTTAATGCAGTTTGTTCTTAGTTTGATGACTTGATCTGTATTTGATATGAGATTTGGATTCAAGTTTAGCTCTGTAAACAATTGGCTCTTTCTAATAGGAAAAGGACTCCCTGTGATGAATTGGTCCACAAGACTGAAGATTGCAATAGGGTCAGCCAAAGGCCTTGCTTACTTGCATGAGGACTGTAAGTGGTTTAAAGTTGCAGATTTGTCTTATTGATCATCGATCATGTTTAATGCGATTGCTTTGTCTCATCACTTGAAGGTCACCCTCGTATCATTCACCGTGACATCAAGGGTGCCAACATTCTTCTGGATTTCAAGTTCGAGGCCATGGTAAAGCCAAGCTTGTACTGAATATTATGGGTTGATCTTGTTACAACCATGGATATCTTACTTTTCATGTTTCAACTTACAAGTATGGAAAAACATCTACATGAAAAGTTTTTCCTACATAAAACATGTAGTCACCCTGAATCATTTCCAGGTTGCAGATTTTGGATTGGCTAAGTTGACGAATGACAACAATACACATGTCTCCACACGCGTCATGGGAACATTTGGGTGAGTAATTTCTGATTTTTTTTTCTTTTTTACAGATGAGTTGAATTTAACTCTATAGCTACCTCCAATTCCAAATTATGTTCAATCACTCATTCTTGATGTCAAGGTACTTGGCTCCTGAGTATGCATCAAGCGGGAAACTAACAGAAAAATCCGATGTCTTCTCCTACGGCGTGATGATTCTCGAGTTGATAACTGGAAGACGACCTGTTGATACCTCTCATACCTTCATGGAAGACAGCTTGGTAGACTGGGTTAGTTCCCTTCATTAATTTTGCAGCTAATAATTCTCTCTCAATGGAGAATATGTTGCATCTTCAAACTATTATTTCTCAATTCACAAAAGTGTTAAAGCGTTGGCATGATTCCCCAATAGGCTAGGCCTGTGTTGTCTCGTGCCTTAGCGGATGGAAACTTTGATGAAGTTGTTGATACACGCCTCAATGGCAACTATGACCCGATGGAGGTGGCGAGGATGGTCGCATGCGCCGCCGCCGCAGTTCGTCACTCGGCGAGACGACGCCCCAAAATGAGTCAGGTGGGAGAACACATCCGTGTATTCTTAACAGTTCTTGCCCATATGCTCTGAATAATACCTGCAGTTATCAGTAGCTAGTTGATGTTGTGTGTCCCCTTTGCCAATATGTTTGACAAATGAGTTGCAGATCGTGAGGGCATTAGAAGGGGATGTATCGCTCGAAGACTTGAACGAGGGGGTGAGGCCTGGGCAGAGCATGCTGTTCGGCTCAGGTTCAGACTATGAGACAAGTTCATACACTTCCAGCATGAACCGTATCAAAAAGTTTGCGATCCCAAGCCCGGAGTACAGCGGCGAGTACAGTGGACCGCTCAGTGACTACCATGATGAAGTCTTCTCTGAGGAGTTTGGGCACCAGATGAACAGACCAAACGCCCCTCTTTGATCGATGTTTTGCACGGATCCAAACCCTTCACACAGAGAGACGTTGGACTGCATGCGCATGGCTTGTGAGATGAGAACGGGCTGCTGGCCAAGGTTGTGTGTTCAACTCCCATTCATCTCATAAATACAAAGATTCCTACTAATTTTTTTCATATTGGGGGTTGATGTTGTTCCAAGCTATGTATAAGAGAGCCTGCAGCTTGGTTTGATTAATTTCTCTGTCCTACTCTACGGATAATTATGTGTCCTACTCTACATATCATTATGTGAAGTAAGATGCTAATTTAGACATTTAAGAAAAAAAGGTTTCTTTTGAAATCATGATCTTCAGTCTTGTTGACCCTATTGCGATTTCAACTTTACAATATGTTCAACGAACAACGAAGGTCTTCTTTACCTAAAAGTACTAATTTGTCGATTTTTTAACCATGTGGCGGCATATAGGAATAACATCAGAGTTGAGACCTTTTGTGTATACATTATTGCATGTATTCGTGAGAACAATGTGTACATAAGGAATATCTTTAGTTCTCACTTCCTATGAGAACAAAATTAATTTCTATGAACTTCACTAAGAGAAGGAAGGTTAGCGGCCATCAAATCATGACGAGTGGAAGGTACACGATGTAACGACTACAAGGAATTAGCCTAATGGCCCATTACACTAAACAAACCCAATTGAGTCCAAAATTCATTACTAACTCTACCTAACCTCCATATAAAAGACCTAAAATCAATTATCATTCCCCTCATTTCTTCCCCTTTCTTCTCTCTCTCTCTCTCTCCTCCTCTCCATAGATTAGGGTTTAGAGCTCAACTTCTCTCATGGTGATGACACCTTAAGAGGGACTTGAAGGAGAAGAAAGGGGACTACAAAGGCAAAAAAAAATACCTAGAGGCTTCTAGATGAGGAAGGAGTAAAAAGAAGAATCAAAAGGGAAAGAGTTTTAACTCTAGAACCCTAAGATATGTAGAGGAATTGAATTCTTCCTTCCAAAATATGTTTTGGCATTGTTTCATGTGATGATTCAATGTTCTTTATCAAGAGTCCATGATTCTTGCATATGGAGTATGGATAATGACATTTGGAATGTATTGTGCATGTGTATTGTCAAATTTGATATGCTACCAATAATCCTAAAAGCTTAAGCCGATAGGAAGAGCAATATCTTTATATTTATATTATTAACACTCCCCCTCACGTGTGGACCGTCGACAACTTTGGTCCAGCCAAAGCCCAACACGTGGATAACTAAGGGAGTAAATTAATTTTTAATACGAGCAATGTCGAGGTTCGAACTCGGGACCTCTAGCTCTGATACCATGTTAAATTTGATGTGCTACCAACAATCCTAAAAGCTTAAACCGATAGGAAGAGCAACATCTTTATATTTATATTATTAACATGTATGTGCTATTGGATTGCTTATGGAATGTATTACGATGGTCTCATTATACTTATCATTATGGATTAAGATTTGTTTGCATTGAACCCTGAAAATCGAAGAATTTGTGATAGAATGGTATGCACATATGTACATTTCTCAATCTTTTGTTGAAGCTCTAATGTTTGTGTGAATTCATAAACATAGGGCTTGCAATTGTTAGTAGAATGTTAAAAATTAAGTAAAACCTAAGGTGTTGCTAGGAATGCACGTACATACGCAATCTAGGAGCAGTAGTTAATAATTGGGAGAAAACCTGAGAGAATTGAGTAGAAATGGTCCAAAAACATGCACCAAGATGCTTTTCATGGGTCGTAAGGAGAAACCTCACGCTCATGAATCAACCCTCACGACCTTGAAGCCCATTTTCATGGATCATGAGGGTAAGGAGAAATGAGCTATCTATAGTGATCGTAAACCCTTATCTCATGCCCGTGAACACTCGAGTTCACGCCCTAAAGGCCCACTTCACGGGCTGTGAAAAACGTGAAAAGTAGAACATAAGGCGCACTCCTCAGCAGTGGTTGTGAATAATTGTTAACGCTCTTGAGTATCTTGACTTCACAATCGTGAAGACTATTTCATGGGCCATAAAAAATGTGACAGATTATTCACCTCTCTATAGAGGTCATGAGAACTCCTCTCACGCTCGCGAGGACTATATTTCATGCCTGTGAAAGGTGAGATCGATTAATCACCTCTTTATAGCAGTTGGGAAGACCATCGTCATGTCCCGTGAAAACTTGACTTTCACGGTTGTGATGATCATTTTGCGGGTTGTGAAAGTCGTTGATTTTAATATGTTTATTTTTATTATTGAATTTTTTTATACTTGAATGGAGTGCGATAACCCAATACCGAATTGCATGCTAAGTCATAAAGAAGACTAAAACATGCAGCCATGATTGTGATGTATTGATTGATTAATTTGACATTGAAGAAAAGACTTAACTTCATTGAATTGTTGGATAGTCCGTATATTGATTGATTGTCCCTAGATGTGAGGACATGACTATCTTCGAAAAAACAACTCAAGTGCATATGACCACCCAAGCCTAACTAACCTTATGAACGACATACATACTAGTCCTTTGAAGCACATGGAATTAATCACCCACTTTATTTATTGAATTGAATTGAAACAATGATAATTTGAAGATTGAACTGAATATAATTGAGAATGAATTTATTGAATATTGATAATTGAGCACTCGTATATGATAATATTATTGACGTTCATGGAATAATGATATTGAAGTGAAATCGATATTTATAAGATTCAATTGAGCATTGAACCCTAATTGAGATTTATGAATAATTGTTATATTGTTACTATATGCTTGATTATGTCATCCTTCGCATGACGGTGTCGTACTCTACATGTTGTAACCTAAGAGATTCTCCTATAGGTGATTCAAAAGAATGATGGTTGGTGATGTTGCTCGTGACTGATGGTTGCACATGTGTTATGTTATCGAGTCTTGGTGTTGGGTTTATGTAGCCTACGGGCATATATCATGAAATTTAAACTCAGTATTCTATTATGTACATTGAGGTTCACTATGGATTATTGATTATAATTTGATATTGAGTCTTTATGTTATGGTAGAAGTTTCCGTTGCGAGATAATGATTATTTCTCTTTATTGGTGATTAATCTCATATGTTTATTGCTTCTGTTGTTAGATTAATAATTGACTTACAATTATTTATGTTTCCATTCTATTGTATGTAATTGTCATATATTATACTGAACCCCATATATAGCACACCTAAGTCGTCTCCCTTTGGTGGATAAGGTGGTGGCAATTCGGGGCGTTATACACATTGTATATATTTGAGTGTGTTAAAAAAAAAGAAGATCAATACTTGCTTTTTTTCCTTCTCTTTATAGCAATGATATTATTTTGTATTTAAACTTCTTCTCTCATTGAAATAAATTAAGAGAATGTCAAACATGATTATTTTTCTATTTAAGTGGCATTACCACATTCGACTCGTAAAGAGGAAATGGAGAAACTTGCTGTTTAAGATAAAGGGGACATAGAAATTATTAGAGAATTGAGAGATTAATTTATTATAAACTAAAATTGAAAGATCAAAATAAAATTCGAGCAGAATACCAAATTACTCATTTTCACACTTTTTTTTTATTAACTATTATTACATTATAACGTTATGTAATAACTAAACCCGGTTTCGACAGAACCGGTTTAAGATGACGAGCGGGACTCCGTTTCGTATTGGCCTCGAGTATTTATAAGGCGCCCAAACACGAAGAACATCCTTCTTTCGCCCTCTCGCGGATTTCCCAAAAGCGGCGTGACAACAAAGAGTGAGACGAAGAAGAGGCACCAAATCCCTTAATTTTGATTCGATCGTTTCGTCTCTTTCATTGCTTTTAGCTTCGATCTATTGAGGGGCGCGAGAGATGGGGGACTACAATGATCCCTTCAATCGCAACAACCCTAATGTGCAAGCTCGCGCCAAGGCGCAGAATCGAGCCAACGTCCTCCAGTTGAAGCTGGTAATTCTTAAATAACCTTTCGTTGTCTCCCAATTTTATCCTATTCTGAGCAGATCTCTGTTCGATACATATTTTTAGTCGATGGATTTACTGTAGGGTTTGGCTAAATATGCGTTATCAATGGCTTCTTATTGTCTCCGTAACCCTTTTTATCTATTATATGTGCTATTAAGACGAAGTTTGTGATATGAATTAGGTTCTTAGGTGCATGTAAAGTTTACAGTCTTTGGTTTAGATTTAAAAAGTTACTTAAATCTGTATAGCTGAGTGGAGTTGCAGATCTTTGCTTTCCTTCGCGCAGTAGTAATTTGACCTTATATTTTCCGTACATCGGTTCTAAGTTTTGTATCCACTGAGCAGATGGTGATGTATATATGTTCTGCTTATATCTTTTCTTGCTTGTGACTATTTTTGTTATTATTACTTCAATGCAATTTGGTCGTCAGATGACAAATTACATGCTTGAGTATTTTTATAATAATTATTGTTTGTAATTTTGACTTTTTAGGTTGTAAGGCATATGCAGAAACCTTGTTTAATTTTGATACTGTTAGCCAAATCTATATAGCTGATTGTTATGAGATTAGTGTCTACTTTTTGATAATATGCAGCCATTTCTTTATGGCGTCTTTTGATGTGAATGATAATATTGGGGTGGTTTCTTGTTAACAGATGGGACAAGCTCATCCAACTGGGCTTACAACCAACCTTTTGAAACTTTTTGAACCCCGTCCTCCTCTAGAGTATAAGCCTCCTCCTGATAAGAGGAAATGCCTTCCTTATACAGGTTGGTGTTCATTTCTAATTTGTGTGAACTGATACGTTGGTAGAGTCTAACAATTTTTCATGCCCTTGGTGTTAAGGAATCGCACAATTTGTTAGTGAATTTGCTGAACCTGGGGATTCTGAATATTCTCCTCCTGTTATTAAGGCTGAAACTCCGGTAAGATTCCTTCTCTTGATATCTGCTTTCTCTGTACATAATTAATGCCTTTAAATTGATTATATAAAGAAGCAGTCTTTATATTGGCCATATGTACAACTTTAATAGATTCATTTGGGTAATTCTTGTTTCAACATGCTTTTCTAGATATGTTAACTTACAGTTTTGTACACACAGTTGGAAAGAAGAGCTAGAATTCAAAAGCTTCGACTTGAAGAGGGTGCTAGAAAGGCTGCTGAAGAGTTGGAGAAATGTAACTTTATATACAGAAAGCACTCACTGTTTGCTTCTTTTCAGTATTTCTTCATTAAGCTAAGCCATTCCATTTTGTGCAGATGATCCAAATAAAGATCCAAATGCAACTGGGGATCCGTATAAGACACTTTTTGTTGCGAGGCTTGTAAGCCACCTGCATAATGCAATCAAATACATTTTATCCTGTTTTTATTCTGTTTATCGGCATAACTTTTGATCATTTTTCTATCTTCTACAATAATCCTTCTGCAGAGCTATGAGACAACTGAACACAGAGTAAAAAGGGAATTTGAAACTTATGGACCAATCAAACGGGTAAGTGTATCAGATTGTTTATTGTTGGGAGCTTGTATAAATAATGCTCTCTAACATGGGTAAGGATTTTGGTAACCTCAACTTTTACAAGCATAACAGGCTGACCTTTCCAAATATTCTTCACATTTGGGTTATATATATGGGTTTTTGCATGTGACATGTTCTGGAACACAGATCTTTTTTTGAGGGGGTGGAACACACATATCTTATACTGAAAGAATGATTTGCATGTTTACAATTCATCTTGGCAAGAGAGAAAACCACATTTGTTTCTTTGTCTCCTCGAGGGACAAGTATTTCACATTAAGACTATGTTATTGATTATTGATTTCCATATCTCAACATATTCATCTCCTTTTTCTTTTAATTTGTTTACAGATATTATTGGATAGTGCCAAGTGAACATTGCAAGTTGTCTTTATTTATTTTCACTTCTCAGCAATAAGATGAAAACTTGAGTTGCATTCTTGTAGATTGTTTAAGGTCTTGTATACTCTCTGGTAGTCATCATTTCCCCTTTCAAAAAAAGGTCTTGTATACCGTGTACAAAAATAAATTCTGCACATCTTTAATTGGTGGAACTTTCCACTTCAAGTACATGTGTTGAGGTAATGGTTTATTCTTTTTGCTCATCTTTTTATGATGTTAATAACTATAACGAATTAGGGCTTAAAGAAATCACTGGATTCCAACTTGAGACGGGAATAGAAAATGACAGGCATCTTTGCTTTAGATGGCATTTTGGGTTTTGCTGATATATCATTTTTAAGTTTCTTACTCATCATCTTAGTCACAAGCAACTTTCTGAGTATGCTGAAGATTATTGGTTGGTAAGAAATTTGTTTGTAGAGACAGGTAAAATCTTCAGGTGCCTGTTAAGATTATTGGTTGGTAAGAAAATTTGGTTGTAGAGACAGGTAAAATCTTCAGGTGCCTGTAGTCTATGTGCATCATTTTTTAAGAAAATTTGGAGTAGAGGCAGGTAAATATTCAGGTTCCTGTAGGTTATGTGTATTCCCTTCCTTTTTAGCCAAAATGTCGACAATAATTTATATGGGGTACGAGCTTTTACCATCTGGTAAGCTGCTAGTTATCTCTAGCAAATTTTATGGTAAAAGGAGGTTTGTGTGATAGCATCTACGATGTTCTTCAATTGGCAATATAACTGTTATGCTTTTGGTACAACCTCTCATATGGAGCCAAAATTTCGAGCAGCATGGTACTCCATGCTTTACAGTTGGAGTGGTAAAGCAAAAGATGGCATTTTTTGGTAATTGATGCTAGGTACTTCTTGGAAGTCTTGACTGGATTTCCTCTTTTCTTTGGGTTCAATTACATTATAGTTTCATGGTACTAAAAAATTTGCTTTGATTTCAAAGGCCCAACGAAATATATCCGCCATTCAGAAGATATTCTGGTATTTTTCATTTTTCATACATATTTTGTTATCTATAATCCCTGGTAAGGGGTGGTAAAACTATTTGAGTCCTCTGGTAAATCGGGAAACAAAACATGGGTTTTACTGTCAAGTCACTTTGAAATGGTGGTGATGCATCTCGCGTGGTGAAAGCTGTACACCTTTAAAGGTGAGCACGCCAGTGAGGCGTATGCCGGTCTGTCGTGCACTATATGATATGAAACTAAATCTTGATGAGTGGCCATGTGATAATTTTTTAAGCTTTTGTTGGGTTGATATCTAGTTTCTATTTACAAATGTGCATTTTCTACTTGATCTTCTCAGGTACGGTTGATCACCGACAAGGAAACCAATAAACCTAGAGGATATGCCTTCATCGAATACATGCATACACGAGATATGAAAAGTGGGTCATATTACTAAAATAGTATTTACAGTTTTACTGCAATAATGGATTTTTAACTGTAATCATCTTTATCTACAGCTGCTTACAAGCAAGCTGATGGTAGGAAGTTGGATAGTAGGAGGGTGCTTGTAGATGTTGAACGTGGAAGAACAGTTCCAAATTGGCGCCCACGAAGATTGGGTGGTGGGCTTGGAACCTCCAGAGTTGGAGGGGAAGAAGCTAGTCAGAAACAGTCTGGAAGGTAGCATTCCTAGTCAATGTCTTTAATCTTCCTTTTCATGTCTTTATCTTTTATGACTTCCTTAATTGTCAGTGACAACTTTATTTCCAATTTTAATGATGTTCTTGTCTGAACTGGCTTAGTTTTGATTATTTTTTCTTCACCTCTTAATAGTCTTTCAGAAGTTGCATCCAGCTAGTAGTGATGTAGATCCGATTTGTTGCTGTATTGGGATAGATGTCCTAATATGAATTCATAGGCATATTTGGCAATGTTTTTTTGGCACACTCAATATGCTTCTGGACAATTCGAATCCACACATTTTCTTAGGGCTGAAAGAATACGACTGTTCCAGAATAAAACTCTGTATCATGTGAACTTCCCTCTGCAAGGAAATTGGATAGTTTCTCTTGTAGTCTAGCTGCATGATTTGAGAGCACCTTGCAGCAAAATTGTTCCAACTCTTACTACACAGGCTGGGGAATTTGAATTTCTTTTTCCTTCTTTTGAACTCTAATCCAAAGTAGAACCTGGGGGATACAGGCTTTTTAAGCATGCAAATGCAATGTCTGTTCAGTAACAATTAAGCTGCGACATCTTAATGGAATGTGAGCATGAATTGATAGTCACCTTCGTCTTTGTCTTGATTGTGACTAAATGTGTCTGTTTCTTTTTTCTTGCTCACGCTTGCACCTGACATTAGTGCCATGACCAGGGAACAACAGCAAATTGCATCAGGACATTCAAGGTCAGAGGAGCCTAGACGAGATGATCGCCATGTGGACAGGTGATTTAACTTCTATACACTAACATTTAATTACTGATGACATAGAATATATCTAAAATGGCTTATCTGTTTTCAAAGTATATGCATAATGTATTCTATTTATTGCCTAAATTCTTTCCCTTTTCCAGTACTTTAGTTTCTGAACATGTCTACAGGGACATGGAGAAGTCCCGAGATAGGGGAAAAGAGAGAGAGAGAGAACGTGAACGGGAAAGGTCCCATGACAAGGGACGAGATCGTGATCCAAGAGATGAAAGACACCACCACCATAGGGACAGTGATAGGAACAGAGAAAGGGAGAAGGACAGAGACAGGGATAGGGATCGTGGACGTGAACGTGACCATGCTCGAGGCAGAGACAAGGAAAGAGATCGTGGTCGTGATCATGATCGAGAAAGGGATCGTGGTCGTGGTCGAGAAAGAGATCGAGATCGGGAACGAGATTATGATAGAGCCAACCATGAAAGAGACCGTGGGTATTCACATGACAAGGAAACTGACTATGGCCATGAGTCAAAGCATGAAAGGTCAAGGGAAAGGAATATCGGTCCCGATGAAAATGATTACGGGCAGGAACGGTATGGCGAGCCAAATAAACATGGGCATAAACGTGATTATGATCAGTTTAATCAATCACACCAGGAGCATTATAATGATATTCCGCCTCGTGGTGCTGAATCTGATTATGATCGTGAGCAGTTATCACGGCGTGAATCTGGATATTATGATGATGCAAGTTATGGTAAGCCCCATGCCGATGATTATCACCAGCAGTATGGTTATGGAAATGGTGAGCCACGTGAGGAAGGGGAAGCAGTTGGAGATGATTATGGATATCATCATTCAGATTGATACCTTCTCTGGAGTATGATAATGAATGTAGGAGGCAAGTTCAAATGCATCATATCAATTACTCTAATTGGTTTTGGTTCTGTTCAAGATTTTTGTGTCGATCTCAAGTTTCACTTTGTGGAGCTTCATTTTATTCTTATATTGTTCTGAAGTTGCAGCTGCTAGGTTATGATGGCACCACACTCTTTATCTTCTGTCTCGTACTCATCCAAATATGCTGCTCAGGGATGCTGTCGTCTACCTATGCTCTCTTTCCTGATAGTTTTGCCGTTTTGTGCGCTGCTATATCTCTTGTTGGTCAAATTTTGCTCTTCTGAAGCATGTATCTTTGAAGTCTATGTTTGGGATTATTTTCTTGCATTTGACGATGTTGGTTGAAGTTTATTAGCTGATTTGCTTAGCATGTTTATCTAGATTCAATTTCAAAGATGTTACTTATGTTGGTTAAACCTGTCGAATCAAATCTTTTGTGTTTACTCTTCTTTCAAATAGATTGTCTTATTCCTTCTCTTTGGTTATGTGGTGACTGGTGAGTAATATCCTGATTCTCTCGTTAGCCTTCTCTCATGGATCTGCTTTAAATATTACACCCACTCTGGAATGTAGATACCAAAGGAAATATTACACCTACTCTGGTTCATTGAAAGGAGAAGTAGCAGTTCTCATAAATCCGTTTTCTTCTCAACGAGTTCCAGTATCAATAAGAATTCTAGTCCTTAATTATAATGGTCGACCTTTGAAGTTTCAGCTGTTATAAAATGTTTGATTGAAAAAAGGGAAAATTTGTAGCAGGAACTAAGACTCTTAACAGTTTTTGTTATTTATGATACAAAAAATTTGAAAATTATATATTAGTATGATGAACATTATGATATGCTTGTTTGATATACTCCTAGAGGAGCTTTTCGAGTAGTGTAGGTGGCGTTTTGATTTGTTCAAAACATTATTTATGCTAATATAATAAAAGTAGGCTTGTATTCAATTTCAAACAAGTTATTTATTAGTTACATCACAAGGTCACAACTTTTTGGATTGCCCCAAATTATCAACTCATTACTAGTCAGCTACATCGGTTGCTCTCTCGTTATATACTCTTATCAGGTAACTTATTTTAATTTATGAAAAGAATATTTCGTTCTTTAAAAAAATTAAGTTATGCAGCATAAGATCTTTTTTTTTTGTTTTTTTCCAAATAATTCAATTCTCGTTAGAAGGCTCACGGTATTGGTAAATAAGAAGTCACTCTTTTGGATTCAATCAGTTAATTAATCTAATCAAACAAATAATTAGTAAACCTTTTTTGTATATTTTGGAGGCAATAAAAAAGGGGGAAAGTTATACTCTCTAGAGAAGATCCGGAAATTTCCTTGAAATCAATCGTAGAAATGAATGGAGGGATCCAAGGTTACTACAAACGAGAGAAGAAGCTTACACTTGGTTGCCATTTAACCGTGCACAGGAAAATACCAACCCACTACCGCCCTTAATTTAAACGCAAAACCCACTGAAACATGAGGAACACATCCCCGTCCTTCCTGTCAACTATCATTTGCTGTTGTTTACTTACAAATTTAAGGAACAAACCACTGTCCCAAGCAATCTACCATCTTCATCATTCTCTCTATCGGTGAGTGGATTGAGATTGGAGGAAGGCAATGGGTAGAGTGCTGGATGCCAAGGTGGGGTGGTGTGTGGCATTGCTGCTCCTGTGTTGGAGTCTCGCCATAGGAAGTGACATGGTGTTAGCAAATAGGCCACTGGCACCTTCTGATACGGAGATTGTTAATAGCAGTAGCGGCACTTTGCAGACTGGTGTGAAGAATTACAAGTATCTAGTGAGCAACATCTTCAGTTCCCTATTTGATGATGGAGAGTCTAAATACACTCATGTTTGGCCGGTATGATAACCCACTTTCGCAAGTACTAATGGGACTTCTTTTGCTCTTTTGCTTATGGTCATTTTTTGCATTTTACTTCATTTCATTTTTCTGGTGCTGAACTGGTTGCTAGGATATGGAGTTTGGATGGCGGGTTGTGCTTGGTTCGATCATCGGCTTCCTCGGGGCGGCACTGGGCAGCATCGGGGGTGTAGGCGGGGGTGGAATTTTTGTGCCAATGCTTACCTTAATCATTGGTTTTGATCCAAAGACATCAACAGCAATCTCCAAGTGTAAGTTGCATATATCATGTGGAGTCATATATTGTTCAGATCAGTACTGTGGAAGTAACATTGCACTCTAATCTGTTTGAAAGTTCAGTATGTGGCATTAACTTTCACAGGGAACTGTAGGAACTTATGTGCTATAATCTATTGTCCTTTTCGTATCTAGATTGACATGTAAGACTCCAGTTAGGTGCATTCAGTTATACACCATAAAGAGATTGATAATGAGAATGTAATATTCCGCAAAAGAGGTATAGGATTTGTACAGAAGCTTTCAGGCTGAATTGTGTATTAACTGGTTTTGCAGGTATGATCATGGGTGCTGCAGGATCAACGGTTTACTACAACCTGAGACTAAGGCACCCTACAATGGACTTGCCAATCATTGATTATGATCTTGCACTGTTGTTTCAGCCTATGCTCATGCTGGGGATCAGCATTGGGGTGGCTTTTAATGTCATATTTCCAGATTGGATGGTCACTGTTCTCTTGATCATACTTTTCCTAGGTAATGATGTGTTCATCAATATGTTGATTATGAAAATTTTCTGAGATATTAATATGTTCTTCGATATTGATTCTGCTTCTTCACAGGCACATCAACAAAGGCACTCTTCAAAGGAATTGAAACATGGAAGAAGGAATCAATAATGAAAAAGGTATGCTATCAGTTTACTTGTATTAATTTCTCTCATATCCATTATATTCATAATTTGCATTGATATTGATAGACTGTTTATTGTGAACTTTTGTTCCAGGAAGCCGCAAAGTTGTCAGCAAATGGTGAGAAACTCTATTGCTACATTTTTGTGAGGAGTTTGTACTGTCAATAAATGTGACATGTAAACAGAAATAAGATCAACTGTATATTTCATATAAGAAAATTAAGCATGAATTAGTAGACTAATGCCTACTTCCATAGCTTTTTTATCTTTTCTGTGTTCAGTTTCATCAGTCATTTTTCTAGAGGACTTGATACTTATCTTGGCTGCAAAATTTCAGATGGTTCAGAGCAGGAATACAAGCCACTTACAGGTTCACTAGATTCCAACATGCAATTTAAGCCTCCAAACGACGAAGAGGTAGCTCTGATAAGAATTGTTTTTTTTCTCTTACTATTGTAACTTGCAGAGACCATAAGTTGACACTGTAATTGTAGGTACCGATCAAAGAGAACATTTACTGGAAAGAACTAATGATCCTTCTATTCGTTTGGATAGCATTCCTTGCGGTCCAAATTGTGAAGGTACGGATCCTAATCACCAATTGGATACTAAATTTGTTCCATGGTCCTAATCTTTAACATTCTGTGTTTTTATCTGAACTTCCTTTGCAGACATATGCTACAAGGTGTTCCACAGAGTACTGGATTCTAAATGCATTACAGGTATATTTCCTATTAATCATATCATGTATATTCAAGGTTAAGAACACTGATGTATGCCCACCAACATTCTGTCAAAGGAATGGATGTTTATTACTATGTAAACCACCAATTGTATCTTCTGCAACTTGGACTTTTATTTTTACGTGAAGGTGCCAATTGCTGTCGCTGTCACTCTCCATGAGGCTATCTGCCTGTGCAAAGGAACGAGGACTATTGCATCCAGAGGAAGTCAAGAAATTGAGTGGAAAAGTCACCAGCTATTCTTTTATTGTTGCTGTGGTGTGTTGGCTGGGATAGTAGGTGGTCTGCTGGGTCTTGGGGGAGGATTTATCCTAGGACCAATGTTCCTTGAAATGGGAGTTCCCCCTCAGGTAACACCATTTCTTCTTTGCCATCCATTTTTCGGGAGCTTTTTAGCTGATGAATATGCTTGAGACATAATTATAGCCAATTTTCTTCTTTGAGAAGAATCTATAAAATGTTTCTGAAGTTAGTTTTTAGGTGCAGTTCCGATTGAACTGATGCCTTATTTGAAATCTTAAGTCCATTTTTCTTCTGAAAGTGCCTGATACTCTCATTCTTTTGGCCTACAGGTTGCTAGTGCAACTTCAACTTTCGCAATGACGTTTTCGTCGTCCATGTCAGTCATTCAGTATTATCTTCTTGATCGTTTTCCTGTCCCATATGGTATGCAACAGATACACCATGTTAACCATAATTATCAAGTATCAAATCATATGCTTAATGGAAAATTAGATTTTGAAAATTGGAACATTCAAATGCGTGCATATGAGTGCTTATTGTTTCCTACAAAGCAAAGGATTCGATAACATAAATACTTAAGCATATGTGATTATTTGCAGCTTCTTACTTTGTGTTCCTGGCTACCGTTGCGGCCTTCACCGGTCAGCACATCGTCAGAAGACTAATTGTGCTATGAAGGATTGAACCTGAGAGGATGATACTAAAGTTTTCCTCATTTCAGTTACTTGTAGTTTTGTACTGGTTTCATTCTTGTAAGGTGGTACTAAGGCACTTAATCTTGTAGTTAAAAGGGTGATCAGATCCTTATTCATTATTACACACCGAAAATGTTATAATTGAACAATGGACATAATAAATGGAAAGAAATCCATCTCAAAGATGGTCTGAATTCTACTACTGAAGCTTCTCATCTGACTCTTAAAGTAAAATTCTCATTATGTTTTAGCAAAGATGCCTGTGCAGAAAAGGTGGCCCAAGGTAATCTACCTTGAAAATTTTCAGATTCTTGTTTCAATGAATACCTGATATTGAATCATAACCACTTCCGACTCCGGATGACGGTTGGTATGGGCTCCATCCGGCCTAATAAAATTACATTACAGAAGAAATAATTGAACTAATGTGATTCATGGGGCCTGAACAGAGAAGGTCGTAATAGGGTCGGTCTCACTGTTGTGTACTTTAACGTCACCGGTATAAAATACAAAGATGGTCGTTGCTGGTATGCTGCATGTCTGCCCGGTTATTGGATTTAATAGCAAGAGCAATACTTTTATGTTTATATTCTTACGATCACTTGAATACTTAAAGAAGTGTTATTTTTACGATCACTTGAATACTTAAAGAAGTGTTATTTTTTAATATGAACTACGACAATGTTTGAACTCATTACCTCTTATATTTTAACAAGATAACTGGACAGGAAATTTCTTTTCGAAATCAAAAGAAGGCATGCATTTGGCGTATCATCATCTTATAGGTAAATGGAAAAAGGAATTTCTATTCATGAAAAAAAAAAGAGCCATGGTTGATAAATGAGAACAGTAGGGCCGAGTGACAAAGCTCAGACATATTAGAAAGCCAAAACACTACGAACTTTCATGAAGTAGGCACATGGAACAGGTTTTAACTTGAACACAAATAAACATTCCATTTGACTGTCCAGAACAATTATTAATCAACCTGAACACAAACTAGAAAGTCAAATCCCGAGAGTTAAAAACAGCATAAAATTCTCAGTGATACAGGAATTCTTGATCAAGTATCCAGAACTCAAACTAGAACGCTCGTCTACTCCATATTCTCTCTTTTTCTCTACCCTTTCTCTGGGTGTAGCAAATGATTGAGATGTTCGCTATCACAAAACCACACTATTGCATACCGCTTTCGGAAGTGTTCAACACTGAAACTCCAGGCTCAGAGTTTTGGCAGCACAGTAGAATCCAATGGCACCTTCGATTTAACCTGCAGGTGACATGCAACTTCATTTCCATGCATTCAGATAAAAGTAATTAGAATATTCTGCATGTCACTCCATTATTGCCAGGACTTGCAATTTGGAAGTTCTGCCATCTCCATAGCAATCAAGACTAGGTGCACCCAATTAGTCTTCATTATGTCCGAATTCCCTCTCCTTTTGTTCATCAAGGTTATGTATATAGTGTTGTGTATTTGGATAATAAGAACAAATAGAATGGTGTTGACATGCATGCATACTGAAGTTATTGCTCTAAGGTCATGCCTCAGGATGGGCTCAAAAAAGGAAGTGGAACAAACGATATATGCCAGACCAAACAGCAAAACAATAATAGTAAGAGAGACCATTATGATGTGTAGTAGACTAATTCATCCTAGCTAATTTAAATTTCCTGCAGCAGCTTTAGAATCTATATCAGGATTACGCTAGTTGGTGTTCTCACTTTTGCCATTGTTTCTTACTGAAAAAAGAATTCATCCCACTTTCATGAAACCACTACCTCAAGGTATCTCGATAACAAGGTGGCAGTGCTGTAATTGAAGCCTTGAACTGGTTCTTGTTTTGCCCGAGAAAGGTTTAGTTGCTTCCTCACTTGGGTTGCAAGCACCTGTAATGTCAAATATGAAATTGCACCAGCATGTCAAAGATGAAGAACAAACTTTAGGATGGAAAATAGGAACACTGAGTAACCACGCAGATTCAGTCATATTACCTTCCCTAACTCCACACCCCACTGGTCGAAAGAATTTATCCCCCATAAGAATCCTTGAACTGCAATTCGGTGCTCGTAGATGGCTAATAACTGCGAAAAAAATGATATGGACACTAAACATGTGCACCAACAGGAAGAGATAAATGTTTAGGCATGTTAATAACTACGTGGCCTAGGTTGCACAAGGGAAAAGATAAGCAACATTTCTGCAATTCCGAATGCAATTGTAGCATTCCGGTGAAATAACAAAGTTAATATGTGACAAAAATGCCTTGAATTGATAATGCTTCATTTGTGTTCAACTTCCTATAAATTGCGCTAGTATTGAAATTTGTTCATTTGACGAGGGAATTTTGCAACCCCTATTAACAACTACCACTAATAACAACATCAATATTTTATCAAGAAAAAATATGTCTACAATTCTAATGGCACCATAACAACATCACACAAATAAGACGGCACAAAGTGGATGCATAAAAAACTAACTACTAATATATTTTAAAATTCATCAAAAGCGACCAAAAGATTATTGCACACCTGTCCAATGTTATAAGCATTTAAAGAGGGCAGCAGTAGACTCAGAGATGGTCTGTTGCCAGAAAATGTCTGCAAAATAAACACATACTATAATAGAGGCCAACCTACAATAATACAATATTTGTGATAGAAGAATACATTACCTTATGAGGTATAAGGTGGCTTGAGACTTTCTCACCAGCCAATTGTTCCGGAGTCTGGAATATAACCAGGTAGCAATTAGCCTAGTCATAATCATGTCAACAAATAGCATGATAAAGTTTCATAAATAAAAGAAAAACCTTTCCATAAGCAAGAGCATCTGGCTGTGCAAAAAAGTTTGACATTAACTCATCATGGTTGCTTACTACCTCCCCTACAATAACAGATTTAACAATAGCAATTGGTATCATTTAAGCAGTGGTACCAAGCATAGAAGATGATGATAGATTACAAGTACCTTTGAGGTATATAGGCTGTTGACTTGTCATGACACCAATAAAATCACAAGGAATTACCCTCCCCTGAAAATTTAGCAAGAATTTCTCAATGGTTAACCTTCATAATGATAAATCATTACATTCATATATGAACACAATGACATAGTGTCCTACTGATAGGATTAATCCATAATTTACATGCAAACCTTGCATTGAAGATTATCTTTTGCCCCATTACCAATCACCAAATAAAAAGTAATGATGATGAATAAATCACATCCAGGCAAAACCAAGGGGCCAAAAGCCACCATCAGCAGGAAGAAGCAAAACCTACTTCATCTAATTTATAACTTTGCAGGAATTGGATTATGGATAATTAGAACATCAAAGAGCATTCAAGCTAGTCATGCCTCGAAAAGCTTGGAATGGGTTTTTCTTCATAATGCAAGATTCACATATTCACAGATCGTTTTTCATGTGTTTGTTCAGTGTCTAGTAGCATCATCAGTTCATCACTGTCATAATGATTTAGTGTAGAACAGCTTACCATAATGTTAGCCCTTACCTGCTAATTCTCACAGCATACTGCAACATGTGAGGCTACTGTCTAATCTAGAATTAAGAAAGAGACTCCTGACATGCTGGCTGAAGAAATTTCACTGGAGTCTTGTCCAATATGCATTTGATTCGACACTGAACTTTTATCTTGAGTTGCTCAAGTTCGATAAATCCTCTAATATGGATAAAGTTATTTTCAAGGTCTTAATGTGCTGACACTTTGGATAAACAAAAGAAGCAAGAAAATCAGGCTTGGAAACTCCCAAATCCATTTTTCACTGCTGAAAATCAGGTCAACTGTAGTCAATCCTAACCTCACTTGTGTTATTCATTGGGCCACATAATCCATACAACTTCCAGGTACTAACCATCTAATTAACTACCAAAATAATACTAATTACCATAATCGAGGAAAAGGAATCAGGAAAAGCAGGAAATGACAATGAATGGACATGATATCAATAAAGGATCAAGAGTACATAATATGTATACAAAAGTTTGTATATGCATCATTAAGTTTATGTCTGCATGAGAGCACACTTACTTGATGGATCAGCTGATAGAAACTGTGCTGGCCATTTGTTCCAGGTTCTCCAAAATCAATCTCCCCGGCAGCAAAAGGAAGTGGAGTACCATCAATAGATACACCTTTTCCATTACTCTCCATGCTGACCTGAATCATATAATTGATTGTGTTAAAAAATCTGAAACATGACCTAGTTGACAGTACCTTAGGTATGTTCAAAGCAAGTTAATGAACCTGCTGAATATGAGGGGCAAACTTCTCGAGTGCTTGAGAATATGGCAAAATGGCCTGGAAAAAGGTTGTTATCAGGAAGCAAACTACAGGATAATCAACAATGAGACATAATACGTTCAATAAACATTAAAAAACTTCAGAGGCAATTTAGCTACTCACTCTGGCAGGATATCCAAGAAATGTGACATTCCACACACTTAACAAACCAAGAAGTACCTGGTCACATATAGAAATGACATCTTTTTTCATAAAATTCTGGATATAAGATTCTATTACATTACTTCATATGAAAAATAAAATCATGTAAATATGCTCACTGGCAGGTTCTTCTCAAATGAAGTTGAATAGAAGTGTTCATCAATGCTCGAGGCTCCATTCAGAAACCTTCAATTTGAAAGGAAAAAAAATAACTTTTCTGAAAATTCACCTTGGCTAGAATACATCTCAGTACAAAGCATAAAGCTCATTATTATCACCAATACAAGTATCAGAGAATTTGCACTCGACCTAGAGCAAAAGAGAAACAAGAATGTCTCAAAAGAATTAGTCATGATCTCCTTAGGAGGAGGCGATTCCGTAGTGTATTCAACTGTCAGAATATGATAAAAGAGATAGTTGTACGAATATAAATTGTAACATAGATAAGTTCTTTTCTAAACTAGGTTATGAACAACATATTGAGCCAAATAGATTTTTTATTGTGAGTTAGGTTATGAACAGAGCCAACAGAATAATCAAGAAAGAAAACTAAGAGATGCTAATTCATAGGGGAACAACAGCGCCAAAGAATTTATAGATCATGACACAATCATACCATTACAAACATTTAAGGTTTCAACCATATGAATGAATAGCTTTTTAGCTAAAACAAAAAACAAACTATATTGCTCTATTATCCTTTTATGTCATTTGCTACTTTATCTCAAATTTTGAAGCAATAATGGCATGGCACACTAAAATAATTGCTTGAAGGAATCTACTATAATATAGTCATTTAAAAATGAAAAGAAAATGAAGTAAAATAGCTTACTTTTGAACTATTGAAAAACCATACTGCAGTGACAAAGGAAGCACACCAACAGCACTGCATACTGCACCAAGGAAACTTCAGCCTGAAATATCTTTCTGAGAGAATTTTAGAATGAAATATGCCATGCATAGTAAATTCAAAATAGGGAAAAAGGAACATGTACCACTATAACGACCACCAACCCAGTCCCAGAATGCAAAAGCATTGTTAGGGTCGATTCCGAACTTCTCAACAAGCTGTAACAATAAATAATGAGAAAATAAATAATTAATAACCAGGAATTTCACGAGATACACATTCTCTGTGACAGAAATGAGATAAAAGCATGCACACATACCGGCAGATTTGTACTCACTGCTACCATATGCTTTGCAACTGCATTTGGTCTAGACCAGAAATAAAAAGGAAAAAAATTAAACCCGAAAAAAGGAATCATCTTTATCACACTGCATTCTCAAGATCCTCTCACCCAAGTGCAGCTATTATCCATTCTTTGAGTGTCCTAGCATTTAGCATGGTTTCAGCAGTTGTAAAAGTTTTTGAAACTACCACAACTGCAATTGAACAGAGAAAGTTAGGACAAGATACATGATGCATTGGAAGAGTTTGTTTGCAAGTCAACACTACCTAATGTAGTCTCAGGATCCAACCCAATTATATTTCGAGCAACATCAATTGGATCCACATTTGCAAGACTGCATAAACAAAACATATCAGACATATCTCACAATTTTTTTTCCTAATATAGCTTGAAGATGAAGAATAGAATTCCATTTCCGAAATGCATGATGACGCAAAAGTGATATCAATGAAAAGTAACCATATTCTGGGTATTTCATCTGTAACATTTTTTCTATTATGCTCAAGCTTATAAGATAAGCAACTGCTTCATCTGTAATTAACTATAACCATAGCATCAAATAACAGAAAGTTACTGAAATAAATGAAGCATCTGCCATTGCAATGCCAAAAAAGGAATCTTGTAAATGAACAAAAAAACATTTTCCTACAAATAAAATTAAACATTAAAAAATAAATATGTGGTCTTACAAGCGCAACTGGCGACCTTTAGCAGATTGTGCAGCTTCTGGATCTGATGCAAAAAAAATGCGGTAAATGCCACTCCAAGAAGAATACGAAACATAGAAGTTTGGAGGCAAGATTATACGTATGAAAGAAAACAGATGGTTAAATGCATTACCTGTCTGAAGTGCAGTATGCACAAACAATGGACCTAAGAAACTTCCACCAATACCAACCGCAACTACGTCTTTTAGTGATTTTCCTGTTGCTCCGACCTGAGGCAAAAAATTCATCACTATTATTTGTTGGTACAAGAACCTTCCGAATCAAGAAAGTCCATTCAACTTCTTACCCACGAGCCACTGCGAACCCTTTCTGAGAAATTTTTTATTTTGTCCAGAACATTCCAGACCTCTGGAACCACATTTTTCCCATCACTGTGAATAATTTTATCTCTGGGAGCTCTCAAAGCTACATGGAGCACAGCCCTATTCTCTGTGCTGTTTATCTAAATCAAACAGAACAATGCGATCATGTATTCTGTTGTTAGAGCTGAGCACAATTATCGTAATGTTTAAATGCAAATCATAAACAAGAAAACATAAAACAATCAACTTAACTCAGTAAGGTACACCTTAAAATGAGAGAATATAGAACACAAAAACGGACAACTAAAATCATCATTATCTAAAATATGTATTCAAAGAAATGGCAAAGCACCAACAATTTACCACAAGTAGAACAATTATGTTGAAGATGCATCAGGACCCATATGGCACAAAAGGCAAATGAAAAAAGAAAACACAGAACTAACTGTAAACTGTCTGCGGAGAACTTTAACATACATGCTCCCCATTGTACATTCTTTCAATCTTCTTTTTAAGCTGTGCAGCCTGCATGGAATTTGAAATGAAACAAGTGAAACAAGAATAAGCTTAAAGCAAAATGTTTTCCACTCAATTATTATTAGATATCTGCTGCCTTTTATACATGTGCATGAATGACTTCAATCACGTAACACATACTACAGTTGTGTGGGTGTTGTAACAGACGTGATGGATTCTTTAGGCACTTCATGGGAGCTATTCTTAAGGGACTCAGTCCAACATGCCCCCTCAAGCCCGACTCGATCTGTGGAAGAGGCGGAGCTTGTCCCACAGGAGGGTAAATCTTATGCCAGAAAGCGGTTTGGTAAGAATATCGGCAAGATGATCTTTCGAAGAGATGAGTTGCACTCTGAGACATCGATTTGCAACTTCGCCACGCACAATGGAATTCGACCTCTATTGTTACGTCCTTGCATGAAAAATTGGGTTAGAAGTCAACTAAATGGCTCCTAAGTTGTCACATCGTAGGATTGGTGAACTAGAGATGGTGACGTTCAGCTCATGCAGAAGAGTTTGCAGCCATAGCAATTCTGCAGTTGCATCGACAAGTGCCATGTACTCAAATCCGGTTGAGGACCTTGATAATGTCTGTTGCTTTTTCTCTATCCATGAGATCAATGTGTTGCCAAAGTAGATAAGGTATCACCGACGGACTTGCGATCGTTGGAGGAACCTGCCCAATTTGCATCTAAAAAGCAATGTAGGGTGAAGGAAGTAGTGGGATTAATTAGGAGGCCAAGATAGGATGTGGTCTTGAGGTAACGGAGGATGCATTTGATTGCCTGCCAACGGGTGGTGGTTGGTTGGTTCATGTATTGGCTGACGGCGATAACAGAATAAAAAATGTCAAGTTGTGTCAAGGTGAGGTAGTTAAGTGCACCAACTATTTGACGATAGAGGATTGGGTCTTATAGAGAATCGGTAGGAGTGAGAGTGGCGTTGGTGGGCTAAGGGGGAAGATACGGCCTTAGCATTAATCATACTGATACGTGTAAGAAGATCTTGAATATATTTGCTTTGGGACAACATGAGGCCATTGGTAGTTGGCGGAACCTCAACACCAAGAAAATGGTGTATAGGTCCTAAATCTTTTTAAGGGAAAGAGTGTTTTTAAGTGGTTGATAAGTTTATCCAGCATGACAATGGACGAACCGGTGAGGACGATGTCACCTATGTAAACTTTGCATACATAGGGACCTTGTTGTGTTGATAAATAAATAATGATATGTCAGTTTTAGAAGGGACGAAGCCCAAGGAAGATAAGGATGTGGTTAGAGTGTGGAATCAAGCACGTGGCGCTTGCTTCAGAATGAAATCTAGGAGGTTGGTCCATATAGAAAGCTTCATTTAACATTCCATGGAGAAAAGCATTTGCTACGTCTACTTGACGGTTGGCCATCGATGAAACGACAATGGTGAGGACAAGTCATATGGTGGTGATTTTGACAACAAGACTAAATGTTTCAGTATAATCTAATCCAATTGTTGATTGAAGTTTTGGCGACTAACCGTTCTTTGTGGGGTTCGACAGTGACATCAGGATTGAATTTGGTTCGAAAAATCCATTTGCAACCGACTATGTTCATCAAGGGAGTGTGGTATACTAAAGTCCAAGTATCATTGTTGATAAGGGCATCGATTTCGGATACCATTATGGAGCGCCAATGGGGAATCGTGATGGCTTAGGTATAACATGTTGATGCAGCAGGAGGAACGCTCGTGGAAATTAGATTGACACTTGGCAAGGGATGAAGGCCAGCAAGTTTGTGGTAATCTATATTAGGACGTGGGAGTGTGGAGAAGATGGCATGGAAGGACCTTGTAAAAGTGGGGATGTGTGTTCTAGTGAGGAGGGAAGTGGGCACATGGGCTCTAGTGAGGAGGGAGTGGAGTAGTTCTGGTAGGAAATGGGATTAGTGTTTGGAGGTGGCACATGGTGTAGGAGGTGTCATGGCGTTTGAAGAAAAGAAATGAAATGGAAATGCTTGTTCGTGAAATTGAACGTGACGTACATAATAGATACGCCCAGTGTGGGGATCAAGACATCGGTACCCATGGTGATGGCGTGAATACTCGACGAAGACACATTGAATAGAGGGATGTTGGAATTTGAATTTGTGGTATGGACGGAGGTGAGGGAACAACCTGGATCCAAACACATGCATAAATTTATAGTTAGGATGGTAATGAAACAATGTGAAAAAGGGTATATTGTTGTCAAGCAGTAGCGTAGGAAATCAATTAATAATGCAAATAGCAGAGTCGAAAGCGAACTGCCACAACCGTATAGGGACATTGGAGTGAGAGAGTAAGGTGAGGGCCATGTCAACAATATGTCGTGTTTTTCTCTCCGCAACATCATATTGAGCATGAGTGTGAGGACAAATTAAGCGATGGTGGATGCCATTATTAACAAAGTGGTGCTTGAGAAGCTAGAATTCTTCTCCATTATCTGAATGAAACTATCGAATTTTACGATCAAATTGGCATTCAACATATTTTTCAAATTGAATAAAAATTGCATAAACGTCCAATTTATTGAAAAGAGGGTACAACCAAGTAAATTTTATGTGATGAAACAAAACAAAGTAATGATGGCCTTCACTGGAAGGCACTAGTGACAGACCCCAAACATCAGCGAAAATGAGATCTAGAGGAGCGATGCTTCGACTAAAGGTGGGTGGGAGATGTTGTTGGGTTGTTTTGCTGAGCAGACAATCATTACAAGGCAGCAAAGCAGTATCAAATTTGGGCAGTTGAAACTTATCAAGGACTTGGCGTATTATTGGTGCAGAAGCATGGCGGAGTCTTTGATGCCAACATTTATCAATGGGCACAGAAAAGGCAGCAGTGATGTAGATGTTGATCGAAGATTGTAGAGTCCTTGGTTAGCTAGGCCTTGGAGGAGGATGCGTCGAGTGAGTTGTTCCTTTATAGAAAAATGGTCAACATGGAACATAAAAAGCAATCATTATCATGAGTGAATCTGTTGACCAAAAGTAAGGATCTAGAAAATGCAGGTACATGAAGAACATGGGTAAAAAGCAACAATTACCAGTTGGCTGCCATCACCAACTTGGAGTCCATCTGGACCTGTGTAAGCAGCAGGAGAGTGAAGAAATTTACATGGTGGGTCGTTCCACTATTAGGGATCCAATAAGTATAGCTCTAGAGGGCAGGGGACATGGCATTGTAGGCTGGAGGATTGTGGGCAGCAGGCATAGATGGGTGTACGGTGCTTTGGTGACAATATTGGCACTTGTAAGGGCTATGGCCAATTTTACCACTCACCGAGCAAGGATCTCGATGGGCAGAGATTCGGCCAAGACCACTTCCGCGAGAGCGACCTGTATTATAGGACAAAGAGTGTGCAGGAGAAACATGATTAGCTTGTGGTGAAATCAGAGACGTGAGTGATGCTTGTTGCACATGAAGCCGTATCTCATGACTAAACGAGAGACTATGAATCTCAGCATATGACAGTTGTTCAGCTCAGGCCAATAAAGAAGCAACGGTATCATTGTAGTCGGGTCTGTCTGAAGTTGTTGAAGACGATTGCATTGAAGCTGGATGGAGAAATTTTGTCACTGGCTGCAGCTAACTCGTCGGTGATGTGCTTGGCTTACCGAAGAAAGGAAGACAATGGAGAGTCTCCCTTTTTAAGATTGTAGCTGCATTTTGAGTTGCAATCTTCGAATTTCAAAGAGTGCTTCAAAGGCTTGTTTGAGAAAGGCCAACCACTACAGGAAGTACCTCCTCAGATAGAGAGGCAAGAAGCCAACTTAATGTCATTCCAAATATGCAGGATCTGGAGTAGGGGAACCATTTGATGCAATAAAAGTTTCTGGCGGACTGGAAGTAGAGCCATCAGTTAAGTGTTCAAGGTTGAAGCTGGTGATCATGGTTGAAGATGTGTGGTCCAAAGAAGATAATTTGTTGGGTCAACTTGAGGGTGAGGCAATGGTTAATGGATCCTAGAGTTGGTAAGGGCTGTGGAAGGAAGGTGGCAGATAAAGGATTGGATATGGAGGAACATGTTGCAGACTAAACTTGCGCAGGGGAAGAAGCCATCGAAAAAAAAAACCCTGTAGAGCTCTCTGATACCATGAAACAAGAATAAACTTAATGCGAAAATATTTTCCACTAAATTATTATTAGATATCTGTTGTCTTTTATACATGTGCATGAATGATATCTGTTGTCTCTGATACCATGAAACAAGAATAAACTTAATGCGAAAATATTTTCCACTAAATTATTATTAGATATCTGTTGTCTTTTATACATGTGCATGAATGACTTCAATCACGTAATAGATATCATCATTCATAACGAAGGTGGCAGAGAAAAAAAAAATCCACCTCTGCGAGTTTGTAAAGCTTGACCATGGTGTCCTGTCGAGCGCGTTGCCGCGAATAGTCCAAGACTACGCCATCAAATTCCCTGTAAACAAAATAAAACCAGAAGTTAAAAATGGCAAACGAAAGATTGAGAAGGTCAGTTCAGCGCCATACACCATCATAGATTTGCACCGGTCGGCATCGTTCATCAAATCCCGCAGATGCGTCTTGTCGATTTCCATAACATGATCCTGCACATATATCATCCAAAATTAAGCTTCACCAACACCAAAAGAAAAAAAAAAAGAGCAGAAAAGATATTTGCTGATACCTTCAACTCATTCCATGCGCTGGTTTCAGAAATGAGAGCAGGTGTCGCCATTACCGACTAAAAGAACACGAATCGAACCAAATGCATGTCTTAGGATCGTAGAAAAAGCCCACAAAAATTTAGCAGTTTCTCACCTCAAACTCAGAAGCCAAAAAGTGTATCCAGAAACCAAAGATTGGAAGAGCAAAATTGCACACACAAAAAAATTACAAGAACATAAGACGCGAACTCACGAGTTGGAAGAGGAGATCTTTTTTTTTTTTTCCTTCTTTTTGGGTGCCTTGTGGATGACTAGATTTTTGTTCCCGATCGCTGGTTGCTGATGCCACTCGGGCCTTTTTAAATCCTGCCGCATCCTCCAAAGCCCGCGGGCGGCCACGCGTGTCGCCGGACCTGACGAAACCCTTGATCCAGTGATTGTCCGTTTGTAAGGTTCGCGTCAAAGCCTTAATCTTGTCCGTACACGTAGACGACTCTCGCAATCGTGCGGTGTTGACAGGCTAATAGGCTTCCTCAAAGCAGTGGGCTCTTTAGCGTGAGACGGCTGGCGGGGAATTGTGACATGTGGGTTTCTTTTTTATATTTTTTGAGAATTAAAAATGTCGGGGGTATATCCCAATGCAATCTGATGAACATTTTATGTGTTCTCTCTCGAGTAATTTGCCTTATTTTCCAATTTTTAAAATAAGCATAAAGTTTAATATTGGACCTTGTATTAGGGGGAACAACGTACTTGACATTCTTACTATAATGTTTCTTTTTTTCAATAATACATTTTGACATTCAGAAACTTATTAAGCTTTGACTAAACTAATTCAAATGGTGTTAGAATTTTTTTTTTATTTCAAATAGATAAACGCCCTCAAATTCGATTGTGTATGCTCTTGCCACTTCTTTTCTTAAATATAAAAAAATTCAAGAGGGGACACAAACAATGATAACACTATGTCTAACATTTGAAATTTCAGATGTATTTTAATGTTATAGTTATATTCAAATGTTCACTATTTCTAGCTTGATAAGGTATGATGTAATCTTTCACAGTTTTTGAATGTGATATGTGTCTTTGTTAGCACACATTTTAATATAGTGTATATTATATTATCTATCAATAAAAAAAATATAAATATCATTTACAATATAATATATAAGAATATCTATTGTACGAGAATGCTACTTTTTTTTTCGTATGTTTAATATATATTAAAATTTTGAAAGGTGGAACTTTTTTTATGATATGGTGGATCTATAGATTATTTTGTGAGTATATATTAATTATTATAGATATATGTTTCTTTTCAGGATTTTTTTATTTATTGTTTTAAGTTAAATGTTATAACACGCTATTAAATCGGAATGGTCATTCCCACATTTAAACACCTGTGAGTTCAATATATCTCATTTAACAAAAGAAAATACACATTTAGAATAAAAATGATCCAATTGAATGCAATAATTTCGTGTGTATGCACACACTTGGGGCACATAAAAGTAGATCCATGTCGATTTTTTTATTTTAAAATGAACTGTTTTTTATTATAATTTTCTATATGTTAAATCACGAACGTTCTCGTTTCGTTGTCATTCGTCCGAGTGTTAAATATGCAAAAAATAATAAAACAAGGATAAAACAATATTCAATAATTAGAATTGCTATGCTCATATTTTAAATATTCCTGTATACAAAAAGTATTGATTAAAAATATTTTATATTTATTAACAAAATATATAATAGAATTTTGAATTATAATTATAAATTTATAACTTAAGGTTAAATGAGAAAATAATATAATTTGAAAAAATAATCCTTATGTAAAAAAAACACCAGAATAAGTGTTTCTCTATTCATGGTATGAACAGTCAATTGACCATGGTATAACATAGACGTCCTAATCAGCATCCGACCCAAAAGAAATCCGTCACATTAGTCGCTCTTATACACGATACGATTTACACAATTCAGGAGTTGCCACAAAATCTAAAGCCAATAATTCAACATCTGATCCCCTTTTAGTAACACGATTAGGTAACGACATATAACCACTTGCGATAAATTTATTCCTAACACTAATCCGGAAAAAGAACAGGCAACTTACACTATTGATGAGTCATAACATCAAATAATAAACCTTTATGCACACAAAACACATATATCAACAGCAAAAAAAGACTTAAAATTATTGGCATGAACAAACCAACGTGCCGAATCTATCGGCGAACACCACTTGAACCATCCTTCCTTTATTCCCCCCATCGGCCACCACCGTTTCTTTAAAAGGGGACACCTTTCTTTTATTCTTCCTTTTTTTTTTGTTCTTCTCAGCTTCCAGAATACACACATGTCGCATAGCCTACAAATATCATAGCAAAAACTTGAGCTAAAAGCAATCAACATTTATGCCGTGGACCGTAATAAGAAGACGTACTTGGATTGTCCGACGTGAGCGCCGCCGTCTGCCGGAAGTCGCAGTTGTACGTGTGGCGGCCGGAGACCTGGTACAGTTGATTCATGGCGTATGCCGCATGCGATCGAACGGTGTTCGGAAGGTAGCACGCGCCCCCTTCCTGTATCGGTCCGCAGTCAACGCCCGCCTGCCCGCACGCGTAGTCCAAGTTCGTCTGCAGCTCCTCGTCGGTCGCCTCTGCTCTCGGCACGCACCACCCCGCCGCCGGCTTCCTCGTCGGCGCCGCCGCTGACGAATTTCCCTGACGTCGCTCGCCAAACAATATGTTAACGATTTGAGGAGTTTAATAACAACTTCATGTATGAGGGCATCAGTGGATCATTCACCTGAGGTCTTGGAGCGCTGGACTTGGCGAGTCCGATGTCGTAGGTGGCGGTGAGGTCGGGGCGGAACAACCCAAAGGAGCGCTCCGACGTCGGACCAGGCTTGAGGTCCTCGTCGTAGAGGGCGAAGATGTACGTGTCCACGGACCGGCCCGGCATCAGCGGCGTGCCCGCCATGGATTGAAGGTGGGAAATGAGGTTGCCGTTGAACAACTTGGCGTTCTCCACCGTGGCCCCGGTCTCGTCGGGGTCGCCGCGGTACGGCCATCCGGTCTCGGCCACCACGATCTCGGTGTTCGCGAAGCCGGCGGCCGTCACCGCGGAGTTGACGGCGTCGAGCTGCGCGTCGAACATGTTCGTATATGTGATTTTCGAGCCGGCGTCGAGCCTCCCGGCGTTCGGCTGGAAGAGGCAGAAGGCGAGCGTCTCAGGCCGCGGGTCACTTCGGTAGGCGAAGTACGGATACGGGTTGATCATGAACGGCGAGCCGGTTTTCTGCAGGAACCCGAGGGTACCTTTGAGCGTCGGGAGGATGTCGCCGTGGAAGGCGCCGGAGGATGGCGGGTCGGACTGGGCGAGCACGGCCATGGTATGGACAGTGGACACCTTGATGCCAGCGGCGCTCGACGCAGCGGAGAGGGCGGAGTACACGTTCTGCATGGCCGGGAGGAGCTGGGAGGCGAGGGTCGTGTCGCCGGAGCTGAGGACTTCATTGCCTACGGCGACGACGGAGATGGACGTGGCGGGGACGAAAGGGAGGACGTTGGCCGCGATCCAGCGGGAGGCGGCGGACGGATCGGCGGCGAGGGAGGGGATGTCGCCGTTGGCAGCGCCGATGACAACGGATATGTTGGTGCCGGCGAGGGCGCGGAGGATGGCCGGGTCCGCGCCGTAGAGGCGGACCTTCGATATGGTGGTAGACTTCAGAAGACGCGCCGTAGCCTCCGGCGCCGGGAGGTTGTCGGCCACTTGGCCATAGTTTACTCCGAGGAACGATTGTGAACCTTAAAAAGAAATCATCTTTCTTAAAGAGAAAAAAAAACAGGAGTTTTATCTCAACGTACGTAGAATTGGATTGCATTGGATTTAAAAAGTTGTCATTTTTCCTATGAAAAGCCTCAGATTTTGAACATTTGATCACTGCAGCTTAAGCACAGACAATTAGAGCTCCGTTAATAGTTGAAATAGCAGAAAAGTAGGGAGACATCTGCACACAGTTCATTCATTCGATTACATAGATTTCGGAAAACTCGAACTTGTTCAGAAAACAGAGTAATTTCTATTTAAACATCGACAGAAAGAAATGTCTGACAGGTAAAAAGAAATCTTTAATCACGAAAACAGTAGATTTCTATCATATTCTCGAAAAGTTCAAGCTCAGAAAGAGACATCAGCCAACAGGGGAGAGAGAGAGAGAGAGAGAGAGAGAGAGAGAGGAACTCACTGGCCAAAGGCAGATGGAGAAAGATAGCGGCGGCAGCAGCAGCAACTACGAGGAGAAAGAGGGAGCGACCACTCGCCGCCATGGGTCGGCGCGAAGAATCTAAAGAAAGAGAGGAAGCAAGGAGCAAGCACCTTTCGTCACTCCATGCTCGATATAAAGAAGAGAGAGAGAGAGAGAGAGAGAGAGAGAGAGAGAGAGAGAGAGAGATGGCAAAGAGTGAAACGGACATGGGACTGGATTCGCAGTTCAAATTGGGTAGAAGATTCGCAAGCTTTGGTTTTGTGTTTAGCTTTTTTTTTTTTATTGCGTGAAAGAAGAAGAAGGAATTGGTGCCGCCACGTGCCTGTCGTCATGGCCATCTGACAAGCGTACCTTTGTTTAGTCTGAGCGATGAATTATGTAAACATTTTTAAAAAAAAATTAGATTTGGTTCTAAAATATTTTTATTAGTCAATAATAAATTAACAGTTGATTACGAGTGGATATTTTCACGTGTAATTATTTTTGTGGCACTAAAGTGTAATTAATAGGCATCGAAGATGGGAGGAATGGTTAGCTTCGAATGTCTTTCAAATATGGATTATGTATATTATATATAGATTCAATAAAGATTTTTTCTAATTAAATAAAAAATATTATATTATTTATTTTTTCAATGATAAAATTTTAAATTAATGATGAATAAATTTAAAAAAGAAAAAAATATTCATCAGAGAAGGTAGCTAACATGCTTCCTACTATCTTTATTTTTTGTTATTATATGTTGATATATTTTTCTTAAAATATAAATTTAATGAAGGGGTATATTTTATTTAAAGATATTTCATATTTGTGATTAAAAAATAGAAAAATATAAACTTTTAAGTAAATTATTTATTTTTAACTGTATAAAATAAAAGATATGGTGTAGATATCACAGTTGTCTAAAGCAATTATCATGCAACTTTATTTTCTTTTCATTACAAAAGTAAGTTTTTTTTTCATTATAGAAGAAAGTCGTTGATTAAATAAAAACAGAAATAAATTAAATTCGACTCGAAATTTAAAGCCTTGAGCGCTATAACTTTGGTAGAAATGTTCTGCAACTTTCTTTTCGTTTTCGTTACACGGTTACAAAATGTCATGCAACTTTACACTCCAATTCAAACAGTACATGACTATAAAATATATAAAAGGAGGAGAATTGTGACATAAAGTAAAGGTGGAAAAAGGTTTTACTTAGCAGAGTCGGCAGAGGCAACTTGATTCTTCAGTAAGCAAACTCATGCATCAAATAAATTTTCCCTTTTTATTTTGCTTGGGGCTGAGTTTGATAAATAGAATCGGAGAATTCGAAAACTAAAATATAATGATTATAAATAGATTCTAAGAATGTTTGGATAAAAAATAAGAACCGAAAATATAGAATATATTTTAGTGAAAATAAAATTTTATTGAATTAAAAAATTATATTAAATAATATAAAATTAATCGAACAAATTAATATTTCATAAAATATTTTTTTATAAAAATAATTTAAAATTATTCATAAATAATATAAAATTTATCTCACGAACTACTATTTTAAAAAAAATAAGTTTCTAAATATTGATTATTTTTTTAAAAAAATTAATTAATATAAGTTATTCTAACGATATATTTTGATTAATAATATTTTCATAAAACAAAATTTTAAATAAAAAATATATTAATAAATAATTTGTATTATAAAATAAATACAAGGTAATAAAATATTTCTCAAAAAATAAATAATATAAAATTATTCTCATGAATAATATATAAGTAATTTATTTTATTTCTAAAACTTTAATTAATCCCACATATAAATTAATAAAATATTATCATAAAAATATAATAGGATAACTAATAAGTTTATAATTATATATTAAGTTAATATAAAAATTATCATTTTTTATAATTATATAATAATTAAAATTTGATTAAGAAAAAAAGAAGAAGAAATTAAAAAATGGCAAAAACAAAAAGCAGCTGCAAATTTTGATAAGAAAAAGAAATAAAAAAAAGGCCGAAAAAAAATAGATGTAACAACAGCATTAAATATTGTTGTTGCAGCAAGAATCGTCTGATTCCCACTTTTAATAGGAACCGGGTGGTGGAACCCCGGTGACGTCAGCCGGGGTTCTACGCCCGATTTCGTCAAACGTCACATCGTTTTACGGAACCGGGTGGAACCTGGCCAGAATCGGTTCTGACCAGGTTTCATTTCCAAACTAAGCCTACAAAATTATGATTGTACATAATTATAACTAGTTAATTAAATCAGATTAAATCGAGAGTATAAACATTAAAAGTTAATTTTTTTACAGATGTTATCTTTTCTTTAAAATTTATAATTATTAGTTTATTAGATGTTAACATTCTCAAAATCTAATTAATATATATTGTTACTAGATAATTAAAAATAGAAAGTAGAGGTGAGCAAAAGTATATTTAAAATATATAACGAGCTTTAATAGAATATTAGTGTTTCAATAAAATTGTTAGTTTAATTTTTTTATGCGAATATCTATATCTTATGTCATGTATATAAAACTCTAAGATAATTTTATATGATACTTTTTTAGGTTATAAATCATTAACTTATGTTTTTTTTTTTCTAGTGTTAGACATTGCCCTCCATTAATCTAATTGGTATTTTGTATATATAAGGAATCGTGCTTGAAATCTTACATGAGCGAAAATATATTGCTTACATGTGAACCACTTGTGATTATATTAGAATTTAAATAACAACGATTTATATGAAAAAAAAAATTGCTATCTTATATTCTATTGTAAATAAAATTCGTTATTCTTTTGAAATGGAAAGTATTTTTAAAACATTTCATAAAGTTATATAATGTAACACCCGATATTTTTAGATAATTAAAATAAAAGATAAAATAAAAGATAAAATAAAATATTATTATAATTGAAAAAAGAATTAGAGTCAAAGTTAAATTATTATCCTAATCATTTAATAATATTTATTCTACATAAATTAATTTTAAAGAACTCCTAATTATAAGTGAGATAAAAGAAATTAAATGGATTTTGATTAGTTTTTAAGAGAGGGATGCCCTCACAAAAAAAATTTCTTTCATCTCTCTCTATCTCCCTGAGAATTAAAGAAAGGTGAAGATACAAATCGAGGATTGAGGAAGGAGAATGATTAACTAAATAAGATATGCAATTGGGAGGATCAACCTAGGAATTATCATATATTTATGATAAGTTATTACCGATTAATTGTTAATGATTTTATTTGTAAACTCATAATGGAACGAGGACAATAATCTACAGTAATCAACGGTTCCACGGAGTTCAAATACGGACTGCGTTCGAAGGTAAGAATGGTGGTGTTATTTAAAACGTCGGTCGTGTTCACATGAGATCATCGAAACACCGAAAATGGACCGTGTCGCCTTGGACACGGGCCATGTTCCTCGTGACAATGGATTGACGAACCACCACGAGGACAACTCGATTTGTGTCGACTCCCAACGTGGGCCAAGGTTCGCTGCTACAAAAATAGACATGTCACTCTGATGATGCCCGCGGACCATGTCAGTCTCTACTGTTACTGAAATGGCTACGTCACATTGACATCGACCTAGACCATGTCGTTCTCCGACGTGGATCATATTACATCCGTCAATAAATTGGGTCGTGTCATCTAACACAACGCTGACCGAGTCTCTCACGCCAGACCCGTCAATCAAATTGCAATAGTCGCGATACAGAACATGTCCAACCGACACTAGCCGGGTCTAGGGTAAACATGAACGAATCTTGATCACATCCTGATGATGAAAAGATCAACGATAGGGAAACAAATCGTGTTCTTCCGGAACGTGGGTCGTGTTTCGATAAGTAAAATGTTAAAGTATTGTTATCTCCAAAAACAGACTGTGTCTTTGTCAGATGCGGGTCGTGTTATATTGCTTGAGGAGATATTGAAATTATTGATATGTATACACGAGTGAGTGTTGATCCTCAAAAATCGAAATTCTACGGTTAATAGGAGTTTAAAAGAAATATTGCATGAAATTGAATGTATGCATGAAGAGAATGGTTATTGGTGAATTGTCAATTGAGACCTCAGACGTAGGATAATTGAGTTCCTTCTAGAATAACTATCAATCGGTTCCTGCAGAAACTCATGCAAAGGAGTTTTCTAGGTTTGCGGGTTCTATTGGAATTCCTGAAAGATGGGTTCTTAGGTTCACTTATTCCTAATGAAACTATTACAAAGAGTTTCTTAGATTCACAGGTTCTTGTTGAATATTGTAAAAAGGGTTTCTTATGTTCACTAGTTTCTGCTGAGACTTATGCAAAGAAGTTTCTCAAGTTCACTGAATTTCTGCTATAATGATTGTTTCTGGGTTTCCTTGGGAACAACTCTAATTGAACTCCTTAGGATCAATTATCCTTTCGGCTAGGCGGGAGATCAACCAAGTCTCATACTTGATTTTTCTTCAGTGATTCTAACTCATTTTTCATTGCTTTCATTCATTTTTTTTCTTAACAGATGACGAGAGAGTCTTAGTGAATGATCTAGGGTCAACTTCTTCTTCGATACTAAATCGTTGGCGCAGAATACTTTTTCTAGTAGTCCTTCGAAATGAACTCTCTGGTTCATCAGTTTGCGGTGTATCGCTCCCATTCGGATCAATGTATGGGAATTAGGGGACAAACTCCTCAATAGATTGATCCACATTTGACGCCAACTCAGGATCTTCATCTTCGTCCAGATGAAGTGTTCTATTAATCTCGCGTTGTTTATAAAAGTTTTCCTCTAGAAAGGCTGCATCTCTACTTTCTATCTCTGTGATTATTCCATCATCCCTTTCACCTATGAACACATAGCCTTTTAAGGTATCAGAATATCCGATGAAGACACACTTCTTGCCTCTTGAGCCCAACTTCCCATACTTATGTGAGTTATCAATAACATAGGATGTGCATCCTCAATGGCGCAAATAACTTAAGTCAGGTTTGTGACCTGTCCAAAGTTCATAGGGAGTGGAAGAGACAGACTTTGATGATACTCGGTTTAATATGTAGGCTGCAGTCAATAATGCATCTCCTTAATACGGAATCGATAGATTTGCTTGCGCCATCATGGACCTAACCATATCAAGTAGAGAACGATTTCTCCTTTCAACAACATCATTTGTTGCGGAGTCCCTGATATTGTTAGTTGTCTAACTATACCATTTTCATCACATAATTTGCTTGAACAAATCTGAAAGATATTCACGATCATGGTATGTGCGCAAGACTTTAATCTTGCGATCTAACTGATTTTCAGCCATGTTCGTGAATCGCGCAAAGCAATCGAATACTTCAGACTTTCGAGAAATCAAATAGACTATACCATATCGTGAGTAATTATAAATAAATGTGATGAAGTATGAGAAATCATATCTTCCTAGGATATTCATCGGACCACAAATATCCGAGTGAATCAATTGTAATGGAAATTCAACACGTTTTTCTACACCGAATGATTTTCTAATTTTATTGCCAGCTAGACATTGTTCACATGTTCGTAAGTTGACCTTGGCGAGAGAACCCACAAGTCCATCTGTAGCCAATCTAGTCATTAGATCTTTACCAATGTGCCCCAATCTAGCATGTCATGTCATAGCGTCTACATTCATAGATGACATGAAATAGTAACTATTAGCAACATTTGTAGTGTTCATAACATAGAAACTATTTTGAAGAAAACCATCACATAGAGAAATATTATTCAAAGAGATGTTCAAGTGTTTCGAGTAGAACCTTATTACATAACCATAAGTGTCTAAAGTGGACACAGAAATTAAATTTCGTCTAAACTCGAGGCATATAGAACGTCATGAAGATAAAAGATTTGTCTGTTGCAGATGTCTAATTTGCAAGTTCCAACTCCTTTGACTTAAACTCTTCCGTTGTTTCCAACGTATATACATTTTGTCCCCGAACTCAGTCGACGAAATTCGACAAAGGCTCCATGGTCCCTCGTTATGTGGTTTGTTGCATCAGAGTCTATAATCCACGAAGGATAAGTTTCAGCAACAAGAGCACAACTAGAAACATAAACAAAAGAATTGTGGTAAGGACAAACCTTCTTTGGCTCAGTGCAATCACGAGCAAAGTGACCATGGTTGCCACAATTGTAGCATTTCACTTTGTTTATGTCGGTCTTCCCACCACGCTTTGAACGATTGCGCTTGGAGTTTGGGGCTTTCTTTGCTCAACTTATTCCACTCTTCTGCATTTGACGTGACTTACATGTCTTGTTCAGCTTGGGATGTCTACCGTCTTGTCCATTGGATTCAGCAACAAATGTTTGAGTGGAGGATTTCTGAGCCTCAATGGCGTCTTCCTCTATTTCCAAATGACACACAACTTGGTCAAAAGTTTTGACATTGTCATTATGCATCAAATTAGTACGCATATGATCTCAACTACGCGAAAGAGAGCGGATGAGGGTCTGAACCTGTTGTTCGTCATCAAGAACTTGTCCTGCGCTTTTGAGCTCACGAATCATGTTTGACATTTCAGTTAGGTGTTGCCTCGTCGTATGATTTGGACACTTCCTGTACAAATCAAACTTTATGTTGAGCATATGGCACTTGGTCGTTGATGTGACACCAAACTTCTTCTGGAGAACTTCCCAGAGTTCAAAAGTCGTATATGGACTTCATATTGGCACATGAGAGCATTGTCCATTGTGCTCAGCAACGTGATGCGAGCGATGCGACTCTTTCTCAACCGAGTCTGATATGCCTCAGAATCCCTCCTGTCTTGAGTGGTGTCACCAGCAGATGAGTCTGCTTTAGGATCATTTCCAGTGTCAACAAATACATTTCAATCATCATATAGTTAATTGTCTCTGAAACATCTTATTCCTCTAGTAGGTATTGGACTTTACGTGTCAGATATCAAAGTTGTCACCCTTCAACTTGTCACCTTTGTTCAAGACAACGATTATGTATTTTGATGTCATTGTCTAGTTTTCACAACAAATAAAAGAGTATATTAGTGTTATGCATGTCAAGTACTCATAAAATAATGAATTTCTAATTTCCAAGGGTAATGACATCGAGAGGTCGCTATGCTCCCACTCATCTCCCACTATCCCAAGAATAATAATAATTAATTAAATTAACAATGCGACAAATCGTCTATTCTATAAATTTTAGATTGACAAATAATATAAAATCACTGAAACTCATTGCGTGTGACACACAATATATTTTCTAAATTGGCCAGGACAATCAGGTATGGACCAACCGGGAGCACTTCTCCAAATGGTGCCAATTAAGTAACCGCGTTCATCCTTCGCCTCGACACCAAAACAGAAAAAAATGTGTAGTCACAGCCACACATAACCTTATTTTCAGATACTACGTTGACAATGCACCACGCTAGTTCCTTAGAACATTTCTAGACATACATTCTTGTGTCACGCACCACTCGGCGGAAAGACATTGGTTATTTATTTTGCATGATCTCTAGTGCATGAGTAAATTTTTTTACAACAAGTTTCACGCATATTTCAATTTCACAAAGAAAATTTCAAAAATTGCATAGTATGACATAACATATTTTTGCAATTTAAATATGCATGTATGGTGTAAAATTTTAGAAAAATATTCTGAAAAAATTTCTATTTTTTCTAATTTTCTGCAACACTAGAATAATTTTCTATCATTTTTTGCAATACGATAATATTTGCAATATCAACTAATTTTAGCAAATTACGAAAAATGCTATAAGTTTTGTAAATAATGATAGAAGCTTTCTGGAAAATTTTCTAAAGTTTTCTTAATTTTTTTTAAAAAATTTTCTAGACATTATTTGTGCATAAATGAATTTCACAAAAAAATTCATATAATTGCATAATTACGAATTTACAATTAATAATAAGCACATAATTATCAAACAATGATATGAAATCCAGAAAATATTCTGAAAAATAATTTTGATATTTGTCTAATTTTCTAAGACAAGAGAAAAATATTTTACTATCATTTTCTTATTTTTCTGATTTTTTCAATGAACATATTATTAAAAATAAAAAAAGAAAAATATATGAAAAAATTCAGAAAAATTCGGCAAAAAAATTTCTTGCTCTGATACCATTTATAGGAATTATAACGAATATAATTCGACTGAATAGATGTTTTACGGAATACCTCTTACAGCGAAAATGCAGGTCATCGGAGCTGAAAGAAATTATTCCACGAACACTAACAACACGTCGGTCTATCCTCATCATCGGGAACTAAATCACGTGGACTTAGAACACTATGCCACAACTCAAATGCCTTAGATAAAGAACAATATCGAAAGACAAACTTTTGCTCATGATCATACACTCATGTACTAGCATTGAGGTCCCTTTTATAATGCAAGGTGAGGGAGAGGAGAAAACATGTGTATTATGACATATATGACACTTGATCTCTCATAGTTAATGCATGACCCTTTGGTCATTGCATGTCATTTGATCTCTCATGGTTAATGCATGCCCCTTGAGTCATTGCATGTGCACATCAATGCATGACCCTTGGGTCATTGTATGCACTTACTCCAACAGAATTTATAGACCTTGCTAACCTTAATGGCACAAGGGTGAAAGCCAATGACTTTTATGTATGTGATTATTAAATAACTTAGGACAAAGAATTATTAAGGAGGTCCTAAGTAATACTAAAATGAGTTTCAACTTACTGAACAAAAGATAATGAGCATTGTATCACAACAATGCAACTGAAGTTCTTGCAACTAAAAGATTAATGTTTATTGATAATGTCACGACAATAAGTAAACTAATAAAAAGGGTAATAGGTAAAAGATCATGAAAAAATATTTATTGATTTTACTATTATCCATCCTTCTATATCTATATATATATATTTTTTTTTCTATTGTATTACTCTTACATATTGGACTTTATAGATCATAAGGTATTATTTTACTTGCTTTTGATCCTACAAGAGAGGGAGATAATGATCAATAAGCGATGACACTAATGAGATAAGTGTTCGTGATGTGACGTCTTGCACACGATGAGTTTAGCTTGAGTACAATCTATTGTCAAATTAATTAGTTATGTTTTTTTATAAAATAATATAAAAGGATTATTTATGTTATTAGACTATTTTATATACTTTTATTTTAAAATTATTGCTTCTTTATGTTATTGGTAAGTCTTTTAATCAAAGTCAAATTAAAAAATTAATGTCGTAATGTCTTCAAGTCTATATTCTATCACGTGTTTTAGAGGCATTACATATAATACTTATGTTTCACCTTGAACCCTATTTCCTTAATCATATATATTTAAATCCAAAATTTTAAGTGCCCAAACCATTATTATTTTTATTATTAAAAATTGAAATTCACTAAAACAATTATTTAAGTTCTAACATAAAAATAACATGAAAAAAATATAAATTATTGGGTGAAAACTAAAAATTAAGATGCATGAACTATCGACCAATCAATTTCCCTAACATAGATAATAAAAAAGTTAACGTAAAATACATATAATTATTTTAGATATAAATAAAAATAAGATATGTGAATAAAAAATTAAAATAAGATATAATTATTTAAACTTGTGATAACCAATTAAGGAGATTTCTTTATTATAAATTATAAGTTTCGAAATTAATTTGTTACAAAAATAATTTGAAAAATTATAATGGGATAAGACTTTATGAATATTACTCGATGAAATTTTCTCTTAATACTTGACTTGTAGGTAGAACGTTAAAAGATAATTATTTTGTTTTTTTATTATTCAATTCGAAATCATTAATTCACTTATTTTTCAACTTAAACTCAGTTCGCTAGCAAACTTTTGTCTACTTGAACTTTTTAGCTTAAGAAGATTGGCCTTGTTGCATAATAAGAAAAAAAATTGGTCTTCCTTTTCTTAGTTCTGTTTTTTAAGGCGGTGATGATGCTAATTAATGTCGAGAGGTTTTCCAAGGGAGGAAGTAACCCTCGTGCTTTTGGGCGTCCAATGCTGCCGCGCTTCACTTGATAAAACCATTGGAACGATACGGTCGTGGCCATCGAACTCACCATTAGCTCCATAAAAGAGCCCTTCAAACTTCAAACATATCTCTTCATTCAACACAAAAAATAATTCGCCCTTGCCAATGCACTAACATTTACATATATGGCCATCGCAGGGAATTGGATGCACTAATCCTTTCATTCGCCAAACGTAGGATCATGACTGTCATTTCCACAAATTCTACGAAAGCGTGATAAGTGCATTAGTAACGAAATAAAAAATAAAGATAATACTCTTTTGGATTTATTTTTTTAAGGATAATTGATAATTCATCTAATTTAATATATTGTTGGAGTAAAAAAAATCGAAAAATATTCTGAATTCAAAATTTAATGGAACTTTTCTTTTCATGTTACGGGGTTGAATTGAATCGAAATTATTCAGAGACGATTAAAAATATAAATACAGAAAATTATATTTTTTCAAATGAGTCAAATTTATAAGATATTTGATCAATTATCTAATTGACTTTTAATGCAAGTATAAAATATTTGATGTTTTATAAATATGTTGAGCACATCTTAACTTTCAATATAAAATTAACGATGAATCTAATAAATCATATTTTCTTATCAAAATTTATATTGTATGATTAATATAATATATTAAAATTAATCTAGTTTAATATGCACACTCTTTTTTGAAATATATCTTAAAATGCAAGATTATGCGCATTATATAGTCATTATCTTTTTTTAAGCCATAGAATATGAAAAGTCATTGTTTTATGTCAAATTAAGGATATGATAATGAGTCTGCAAGTATGCCTTTATATGTATATATACATCGATGATAACTGGTATATATAATATTTTTTTTGGGGGCAGTTGGACAAATAATAAGTTCTTACAAAATGTAAATAATCCAACGTTCAAGGTGCGTCTGCCTTACCGTCTGTATCGACTCCTAAACACAAAATAGGGTCCGGAACCAAGCGCAAACGGATGAACCCGAACTCGCGAACCAGATTAGTGGCACCGTTGTAGTTTCACGTGTATACGAGGTTATAAGTGTAGAGAAAAGCTAATATATTACTCTACTCCCACAACGAGGCCACACGCCCCCATTCGATCTCCAGGGTCTTCCTTCGCCGTCGCCGCTTCCGTCGTCACCGCCGGGAACGAAGAGCACAGTAGAAGGAAAAAAAAAACAGGGGAGAGAGAGAGAGAGAGCGAGGGAGCGACGAGCGATGTGGCGGAGCTGCGTTTCGCGAGGCCTTCGTCTCTCGACCAAGAGGGTAGCGTCGTCGTCCATCGGCGACGAAGCCGTCCGCCGCTGCTCTCCGTCGTCGACGTCCAGATTCCTCTCCACCATCTCGGTACCCCTTTCGATCCCGATCTCTTCTCTGCTTTTGGATCCGTTGAACTCGTTATTCTTTTCGATCTCTTTTATCATCTAAAGTTAGTTGTTATGCTCCCTTTGTATAATTAGTGTGTTCGATCGTTTATTATATTATTTTTTATTTTTTGTTGGCTGAATTTATTTTTGAATGAGCAACCTTCTTGTAATGTTGATTTGCAATCAAATACCTATTTTTTTGCGGGCAAATGGAGATTCTCCACTGCTTGTTCCTGAATAATATGAATTTTGGTATCAAATTCTATCAGTTTAATGGTTCCATAGCTGTTTGCAGTAATTTTTTCACGCTCTTCAGTCCGACTTTCTTGCTTGGTTCCATGCCGATTTCAATTCCTATGATCATATCAAGCAGATGATAACTTTATATGCTGTGTAATTTATTCTTGAGTGAACTGACGACCGAACTATAATGAGGTTTTCGTTTTATTATGGGGAAACATTTTTATAGATTCCCTCAATTCTAATCACATTTTGATAGAGAATGCTAGCCAATTTTATATAGCAACAAGTTACTATTGCAACATCCATTTTTATGTGATTTTGGAAGCTCATGATTTTTGGTCCTCTGATGAAGGATGGGCGATCATCATACACTATCGTTGATCATACATATGATGCAGTAGTTGTCGGAGCTGGAGGTGCAGGGCTACGAGCTGCCATTGGTCTTTCCGAACATGGATTTAATACAGCTTGCATTACCAAGCTCTTTCCTACACGTTCGCATACGGTTGCAGCGCAGGTTTGCATAAGAGTTATTTTTAATTTTCTTTTAACTTAGCTCTGTTATTTGGATTAGTATCTGAGTTGCAGTTTGTGTGTGCTTACTTTTACTATTCGTTATCAAGGATATCAGATAGGGCCATGATGTGGATTTGGTTTTTGCAAAAATGACACTCACTTTTGTACTCTACAGACTGTGCCAATCCAGATTTCAATTAGAATGCACAATTACATGCGGTGCTCAGGTACTGCAGAGTATGAGGGTCAATCATTGCATCTCGACTGGGTATTTCAAAAGAAAAAGAACATCGGAACTTATGTGAAGGGCTTGATTGGATGCTTTCTTGGATATGTGTTCCTTAGGGTACGCTTGTATAGAGGAGGGGAAGGGAGGTTAATGTGAGGAGGGTAATGTAGGGTAAACATTTATCCTCCATAAAATCTTAATTTTGGGTAAATGGACTTTCGTTAGTTTACACAGGAGCGATATTAAATAGAGGACCAAAATATAATGAAGTAAAATTTTAAAAATTAAGATAATAATATTATAATTCTAAAAAAATATATGATAAATAAATGTATTTTTATATAATTGATTTTTTTTTGATAAAGTATGTTTAACAACTATTCCGATATAAAGTTTTTTATCTATTAAGTAGAAATGTACAATATAATGGAAATAAATGATATTTGTTTTGAAATTGTGACATTTAATCTAATAGATATAAATGTTTTTGTTACAATTTTTTTTTAATATTTGAGCAAAAGCAAGTTATAAACAAGAAAGATCTTGTGATAATAGTTGCGTAAAAAGATAACACTATGAATTGAACTGGTGGCCTCCATGTGAAGTTCTGAGGCATCTACCCATCTAAGAAATTAGACAAATCTGTTATGCATCTAGCACTTATTTATTCGTTTCTGACACAAGTATATACATATTATATACTATGTACGTCAGAGAGTTGAGGGCCCCAAAAAATTCATATCCAAACAAAGTTGGGGAGTGGTAATAGATGTTCAACTGTTCCCTTTCATCCTGTGTTGCCTAAACCCTTCAAAATTGTAATTCATGGAGTTGAGCAATTGACAACATGATAAGAGGCACAGTCTTGCACTCTTTGGATTACATGCCTCTGTGCAGTCATTTCACTTTGTGTAGCGAATTTTCAAATTGCTTATCACTGAGGTACCCTGGCAAGCTAAAAACTACCTTCACTCAAGTTTCTGCTGCATTTTGAACATGATTGAGCTAAACTGCTTATCCTGATTACCATACTTTGACGTTGCACATGGTCAAGGCACATTGACAGTTTTTTAGTATCTCCAATGTCAATGGCAATATCATGCAACATGTACAAACTATAAAATTTAGTAGACAACAGTAATGTTATCTAAGGTTTTTCTATGCAATTCAAGTCTTCTTTAACTTACAATATTGAGTCTGTAAAGAGGCTAGTAGCATTTTTATTACATCAATTTAGGTTCTAATCATAATAGTAGATTATGGTTACATACAGGGAGGAATCAATGCAGCTCTTGGTAATATGACTGAAGATGACTGGAGGTGGCATATGTATGATACGGTCAAGGGAAGTGACTGGCTAGGTGATTATTATGCTCAGTCATAACATTGTTTTTTTCCACTGTTGATTTTGTTCTTCTAATACATATGATGCATGGTTTTAGTCCCTTAGATGAGATCATTTCGAAGTGAAAAAGTGGCTTCCTTTAACAATGTCTTTAAAGATTTTTTTTTCAAATATTTCTCCGGATTTCAGTGCTTATCCAGAATTGGAAGGGTTTATTAATTTTCCTACCAGGCCGAGTTTTCAACAATGTTTTCCTTTGAGCATTGAGTTTGTAAAATTGACTGATGTAAGCAATCCAAACTTTGAATATCATCAGGTGATCAGGATGCCATCCAGTACATGTGCAGAGAAGCACCAAAAGCAGTCATTGAGCTGGAAAATTATGGATTACCTTTCTCTCGTACAGAAGATGGAAAAATCTACCAACGGGCTTTTGGGGGTCAGAGTTTGAACTTCGGAAAAGGTGGACTTTAGTAATTCCTCAGTTCTTTTAAAAACAAACCTTTGGTTTATTGATGTTATGTTAGATTTTCCTTACTTTTTCCATCCTCTACAGGTGGCCAGGCATACCGTTGTGCATGTGCTGCTGATAGAACTGGTCATGCCATGCTCCATACACTTTACGGTCAAGCTATGAAGCACAATACCCAATTTTTTGTAGAATATTTTGCATTGGATTTACTTATGGATAAAGATGGTAAGTAAGATGTATCATTTCTAATGTATTTACTGTGAAATTTTCTTTGATATTTTGTGGTTAACTCCTTCCTCAAAGGACTAGCATAGGGGAATAATGCTCTGCTCTCTCCTTTATTTTAGAATATAATTCTTTCATATAAGATGCAATACGAGCTTTTACATTCGGATTTTCAGACAATAAAGTTTTGCATATTGGTAATATTGATTATAAGGTAATATATGTAGACATGTAATTTGTTTTTGACCAATATTCTTTGGTTTATCATGAACCTCTGGTTCAGGTGTCTGCCAGGGTGTTATTGCACTGAATATGGAAGATGGAACCCTTCATCGCTTTCGTGCTGGCAATACAATTTTAGCTACTGGGGTATGGATGATATCCATTGTCTGCCTTCTTCTCTTTCTTGAAAATAATGAATTAATGTATTTTCTATTCATTTCAGGGTTACGGTAGAGCTTATTTTTCAGCAACCTCAGCTCATACATGTACTGGAGATGGTAATGCCATGGTTGCACGAGCTGGATTACCACTCCAGGTCAGTGTTGTTCTGCAGATGATGGAATACAACTCTTTTTCCATATATTTTGTGTATCAATGTTTTCACTTTTGCTCCTGCAGGATCTTGAGTTTGTACAGTTTCACCCAACTGGTATATATGGTGCTGGATGCCTCATCACAGAAGGTTCTTACTAGTCCCTTAGCTCAAAAAGAAAAAAAAAAGAAGAAAGAATAACCCTCTGGGTGATTAGCACATTTCTATTATTGTACACAATATTATGATCCTTAATGATTTACACTATTTTCATAAATTTTGACCTCCATTAATTATGGCTTCTACCTTTTAGGGTCTCGAGGTGAAGGTGGAATCCTTAGGAACAGTGAAGGTGAACGTTTCATGGAACGTTATGCGCCTTCAGCCAAGGATCTTGCATCACGTGATGTGGTTTCAAGATCTATGACCATGGAAATAAGGGAAGGGCGTGGTGTAGGTACGGTACAGTGACCCTACACAAGTTTGATACTATATGTTATGGACACTTAGTTCATCTGTTCCTCTCTGTATTTTCACAGGACCTCTTAAGGATCACATTTACTTACATTTGAATCATCTACCTCCTGATGTTCTCAAGGAAAGACTTCCTGGCATATCTGAAACTGCTGCCATTTTTGCCGGTGTTGATGTCACTAAGGAACCCATACCTGTTTTACCAACAGTACACTATAACATGGGTGGAATACCCACAAACTACCATGGAGAGGTGCTGTGTGAACATATTTCTTGTATATCTAGTCAAAGTTTACAATGCTTTCCACATGGTTGCATGATGGCATGTATTTGGTTTTCAGGTTGTTCATATAAGGGGTGACAATCCAGATACAGTAGTTCCAGGATTATTAGCAGCTGGCGAAGCAGCTTGTGCATCTGTTCACGGTGCAAATCGGCTTGGTGCAAACTCCCTTCTTGATATAGTGGTTTTTGGCAGAGCCTGCGCCAATAGAGTTGCAGAGATTTGCAAGCCAGGCATGTCTCTTGACTTCATCTGCAATGTAGTTCATACAATCAATTGCATAGCACTACTGAGCCAGCAATGTACTTCACAGGGGATAAGCTAAAACCTCTGGAAAAAGATGCTGGAGAAAAGACCATCTCTCGGCTAGATCAGTTAAGAAACTCAAATGGCTCACTCTTAACTTCTAAGGTTCGCCTAAATATGCAGCGTGTAATGCAAAATAATGCTGCTGTTTTCCGAACCCAAGAAACATTAGAAGAAGGTATGATCTCTTTCAAGATAATCTGTACCTACTTGAAAAGTGAAACCACATTGTGTTAGAACCTGAAGTAAACCAACGAATAACTATCCTATCATAGTTCTTAGAGCTTCATGTTAGAGATTCTGCTGGCGTTGCCACTTTTATTCATTATTTTTGGTACAATTATTCATTATTTTTTCTCTGAATATATTTCAGGTTGTCAGTTGATCGACAAGACATGGGAGAGCTTCAAGGATGTCAAAGTCCTTGACCGAAGTCTGATATGGTTGTTTATTGTAGTTGCAATATTTCTTGTCTTTGTATTTTAATAATCACCCTCTTTTATAACTTGTTCTTTTTTTTTCACAGGAACTCTGATCTAATAGAGACTATGGAATTGGAAAATCTCTTGATAAATGCTTCTATAACTATGCATTCAGCTGAAGCAAGGAAGGAAAGCAGAGGAGCCCATGCTCGTGAAGATTTTACGGTCAGATTTGTTTTTTGTTTCTCTCCTTTTCCATTATGTGATAATTTACTAAAATTTATTATTTGTTCTTTAATTATTTTGCAGAAAAGAGATGATGATAACTGGTTGAAACATTCACTAGGGTAAGTGTTCACACTTCTTCTAACGGTTACCTGTGATTGAAGAATTTAGAAAGAATATATAACGTGGTTGCTTTGCTTCCAGCGGATGCTTAATCTTTTATCACATTTCTTTGAACAAAACATCTTGTATATTTTAAATAAAAGCTTGCATTTTATTAAATTGTTTTGAGAAGTGGGGGAGTTCAAGACTCCCTCTTATCTTCATATACATTTGATGTGAATGATCAATTACTTTTTTTTAGTAGGAATGATCAGTACCTTAATAGAAAATGATGACATTGCACAATTTTTTCTACAATAGTTATAAGATTTTTCATTGAATTTTATTCTTTACTTTACAGGTACTGGGAGAATGAGAAAGTCAAGTTAGCTTATAGACCAGTTCATATGAACACCTTGGATAATGAAGTCGAATCATTCCCACCGAAAGCACGTGTTTATTGATTGTCTCTTCTCACCTAATTCTTTTTCAAGATCCAGTTGCAAATTATTGTTCTTGAATAAATTTAGGGACGTCCTCTCCGAATTGGAAATATCGTAATCTTTGTGAGTGCAAAGGGCCAATTCCAATGTTATGTATCCTATGTCAAGGGAAATGCTCATATTTATGAGCCATTGAAAACATTCCTTTCTTTTCCTTAATAAGGGGCACGATATGCCTTTTAGCTCTTCGGCTGTCCTGTTGTAAACATTAAAGCCTTGAACAAGGTTTAAAATGCTGGCTTTGATCAAGGCAGTACTGTGCCTCAGGAGCATCTTTGCTGATATTATTCTTTTCCTATCAATTTTGTGCATAGTGCAGTCAATGATTGCATGAACAAACTATAAATACCAAACTGTACTTTGCTATAATAGTTGCATGTAGGCTTCGTACTTTCCAATGTGGGTATGTCTGCAACAATCTTTCTTTCTTCCAGGAGCAGTGCTACTATTACCAAATATTAAGGATTCTCAAATCCACTTCTGCCTAGATGAAAACTGTGCTTTGCTGTACCCATTAATGCTGCAACCTTTTCCACAGGTTGCCAAACAAACAACTGAGGTCCTGTTGTTTATCTTTTTCAAGGATCAATACGGTAGAATTCTGCCTAATCAGACAGGTTTTGCAGCCAAGGTTTGTGCTCTCAAAATCCTCATTCAACCCTGATGTAGCATTTCATAATTCGATCCTTCGGTTACGCCAAACCCTTTAATCTGTCTACTGAAGCATAAAAAGACTCGTATATTCTGAAAAAAAAAACCCCTCCAAACTAGATTATGAAAATAAAAGCTGCAAACAACAGCCAAACAGGTCTGTGGTCATTCAGATCATATGTACAGAAATGTGAAAGGAGTCGAGCTTTGTTCTGACTACTTGTCAAACTTCCTGAAGGATACCAAATCTTCAGCAAAAAAATTCCTGCATATGAAGAGAACAGAGGCAGCAGGGTATCTCGCAAACCCCCAAGACCCAATTTTGACACATTCGACAACTTGTTTAAATGAATCTCGATTAACAAGTCTCGGCTTATGAGTTGAGGAAAGGTGCTTCAATGGTTGCCACACTACTTGAGACATGCAAATTACTCGAAACCACTGTCATGAATGGTGATCAAATGAATCACTTCTTGAAATTTCTGGTGGTCGCTCGGTAGGTGCGAACCAGCAGTCCGACGCCAATTCCGATACCGAGGCAAATGCCAAGACTGATTCCGACTCCAACCTTCACACCGGCATTAAACCATGAGAGTTCACCATCCTCATCTATACATTCACCTCCAGAATGAACACTACAATGTTCAACATCCAAATCATTCTCCGGTGTGTTATCTTCATATCCTGCTACCTGCTAGACATAAGTAATGCAGCAGATTCAGAGATCAGGTAAAAGTTCATTTAAAAGATCTGCTTATGGTGACACAAGTTAAACAAAAGTCTGACTGTTTGTTTGGACCTTGAGATTATTGAAGACTGCAAGCATAGACAACGATTGCCCTATTATATTTTTAAAAGATGGAAAGAAAACAACATAATTAACTTTCAGGAACGCCTCGAGCAAAAATAAAACAGAAAACAACAGGCCAAGTAGGAGACTGTCAAGGTTTTGATCTAAAGCTGTAATTACTAACTAATTTGCCACACTTTTAGAACTCAATGATCAATGATGCAAATCCAATGATCTGTTCAACTGTTAAATCATAATTGGCAGAAAACAAAAATGATTAGTTTATGTTTCACTAGATGAAAGACAACTACTGTTGATTGATCTCTCCGGAACTTCTCTAATATCCGTTAAATAGCCTGCCTAGACCAATTTTTAACGCTTAGAGGGCAAAGGAAAAAGCTTGTATCACATAGCAGAATAAAAAGGAAGGACTATCTTCTTTTGTTGAACTAAACTCAGAGGGTAAAACTATAACTTAAATGATCGACATTGGATACTTTGCCTCATGATGATTCAAACATGATAACCGAAATGGTAATCTGATTCCATATGTCATTAAACGTAAGGAGGGATATCGAATGATGGCAAAACTGCAACAACATAAGGTCAATATCCAATACTCAGTATATGATAGAAATAGAAGCATCCCTGACACCTTCGTTTGAAAAACACTTGTAATGAGTCTTCCAAGGACTAAGGAAAGTACTTGATAAGGTATTCGTGGTATGCAGAGGAAAAATGACTTGTTTGCATTTACAGATCATCTGAAGTGACTACTTTTTGCATATGTTTTACAGGTATTTCTGGTCTCTCCATACTCCTGCTTGTCAAAGTCTAATTACAGATTGCATGAACAAGCTATGCAGAAAAATAAAATGTGCTGCTTGATTGTTGGGATTTCATTGAGCGATTCGTTTAGTTTGTAGCAAATCACGTCTATCGTGAAGCTAATAGGGCAACTGAGTATTTAGCTAACTTTGGCCATAATCCTTTTCAAGATGTATTTTGGTTGGACGAGCCCCAACAAGGTTGTGGCCTCCAGATTTTTTTTTGTATTTGGACATCCCAGGTGCTTTTATTAAGAGATCATCTTGATCCTTTTCTATAAAAAAAAGAGGCTATGCAGGTTAACAAAAAATCAATTATTAAAGGAAATCAATTACCTGCAAAGCATTTTTTGACTGTAATTCTTTCTTTAAACCAGTTGTATCATATTCAGGAATTGAATCCAACATCACATTCATGTGGTGCTTCTTTCGCTGACCAAACTGAATAGCCTTAGTCAAGATAATGGGAGTCCCAATGAAACTCCCAGCAACATACACCTCAATTACAGGGAGCAAGCCATCTGTCACATGCTTGCTGTTCAGAAAGCTGCAACAACTTGACTTGATAGGTTCACATCGCATACTCCATTTCCTGTCATGACTTTTAGCTTCACAGTTCCATCCATTACCATAGCTCAGTTCCAGGATCCCACTAAAGAACATGCTACCTCCATCAAAGACCTCAAATCTCACGCTTCCTGTCATCCTTATACTATCTGTGCTAACAAAAGTAGCTTCTTCCGACAACTTATCGGCTCTGTCTCTTCTAAGCACAGAAGAGATACGGTCAGTGTACATGCCACTTCTTCTACCATTGATTTCAAGGATGGTATCAGGAGTCAATGGGATGTGGTTAACAGTAAGATGCTCAGGTGTTGATTTATTGATCTCATAGCTGCTCACCCTCATATAGAAGACCTTCACATCGAGCCAGGGCGAAGACCTCGGCAGGTAAAGTGGGTGCATGATGATCATCCTGGAATCCTCAGCTTCACAACCCATTTCAAATATAGTGGCCTTTTAACTGAATTATTATTCTGACGCCAATTCAGATGTGTGCAAATAGGGATCGGCAGTTATTTCATCTGAGAAACCAAGCAACATGAAGCAATGAAATGTTCATCAACCTGAATCATCACACACTAAAACAGAAAAAAAAAAAAAAACATTTCCTGATTCATGAAAGCTCAAGAATCAGAAATGGTTTATCTTCATAATAGTCCTATGAAATATAAAACAAAAATCTCANAACAACACAAAAAAAAAAAAAAAAAAAAAAAAAAACATTTCCTGATTCATGAAAGCTCAAGAATCAGAAATGGTTTATCTTCATAATAGTCCTATGAAATATAAAACAAAAATCTCAGAGATATGGATTTTCATATATGTCCATGACATCTAAAGGAGTTTCTTGCAGCTGCAACTACAGTATGCTGAAACTGATTATTGCACCCAACCTTCTAAGCAGATGGCAGGCCAAATAAGTGATAACAAGTCGGAAATGATGAAACATACTATCTAAGATATTAAAAAAAAAACAAGTTCAAGAGATCTTGGTAGAAAACACATTGAAATCAACAACCAAGTAGAAGATGAAAGCAAAAAACTGTAATGGAAGAAATAAAAGAGGAAAAATGTTGAAGGCAAAGAAATTAAACAGGGGCATAAAATTAGCAAGAAGGTTGGGTGAGATCGTACAGAAGCAGCAGGAAATATTAGCAAAGCACCTTTAAGTTGTGCTCACGCATATAGAATTATAGATGAAGGACAGGAGAAAGAAAGAAAGAAAGAAAGGCAGGACCAAATCTAAGAGGCAATAAAAAAAGTGGCAGAAAGCGGCGAGTGCATGCACCTACTTCATTCATAATTTATTTGGAATTCATAGTAAAAAAAATGATAAATAAAATTAAGGAGGTAAAAGATAAAATCCAAAACCAGGAGAAGATGAACTCTGCAGTCACTTTCTCGACTTTCTCCCATCGGCAAATCCCGGATTGGAAGAGTGAAGATTTCGTTACTCACAAAAACAACGAAGACCACCAAGATCTTATTATCGACAGCGGATAGAATCTAAGAAAATAATTACACAATTGAATCTAAGAAAAAAATTGCCTTGGTGTTATCTTGAAACATAGATTTGAAAGCTGCAACAGATCCGGAAAAGGAGGGGAAAATGATATAAGAAAGTAGAATGTATGGTAATCAGTAATTAACTTGTAATAATTAGATTTAGCCTCCGTGAAGTCGCATGATTACGTATTAAAAGCAATGTATTTGTTAGTAGAAGGAAAAATAATCTAATTAACTAAAAAAATAGCATAATTGAAAAAAAAATCTCTAATAAGCTCCTTACTCATCTTATAATTTTGTTTTATCTTTTAAGTTTTAATATGTGTCATTTCGATTGGATACCTAATTATTATGATGAGTGATAAAAAAAATTGATATATAAAATATTTGAACTTGAAATATAATTAAAAAAAATTATCACTCAATCATAACTCTACTAAAACCACGTATCATCCTATAATTTATCACCAAAGCTTGGTGTCATCCTATAATTTATTTATGTAAATGCTGGACTATGCGCATATTCTTTCCAATGAGATTATCCAAAAGTATCTATGGGTCTATGTATCCATGTGATTACAATAATGGTGGCATGGTTTCTTGGACACTACGGTCGATATTGCGACTCCAACTACGTGGCAGTTTCCAAGTCGATGTGGATGAATATTGGATAAGATATCATTCGGAGATTCGGACATCTACCGGGGAATCCGGGAAGCTATTAATATGACGAACGTGATTAGCAGTCTCGCAGTTTCGAGTAAAATAAATAAACAAAGAGATTCATGAAGCCGCGAATTTTAAACATTTTTTTTTCTTTTTTTAAGTTCATCAATTATATATAATTACAGATTAATCGTGTAGCAACGTAATTATTATTGTGCCGTAAATTATAATATAATGTACTTAAAATTATGAAAATAAATTGAGAAAAGAAAAAGGAATATGTGACGGTAGCGAAGGACGTTGGCCGCTAGGCTCAAACTCGTAGCTCGATGCTGATTCTCGTAAGAGGTGCAAAGGACGAAGTCTCTCATGATATGGATCCTTATAAATAAGGGTTAATATTTTATGATGTACTCACTTTTTTAAAATAGTAATTTTTTTTTGGACATCCTTAGTCGATGGATGTCTTCTTTTTATTCACATTAATCAAGAGAATTTTACCACAAATTTTAATTTATATGTTAATATTTCTTTCTCATTTTAATTTGTCGTTTTGATTCTCGTCCTATATTCCCAACCGTAATATAGATCAGCAATATATATATATATATAACTCTCAAGCAACACAAAGAATTTTCATAGTTCTAACCCATGAATAACACATGAAGTAAAATAAATAATATAGTGGGAGTGTCGTTTTTAAGTTGACGTTAATGAAGTAGAGCTTGGATCTAAGAGACCTACTTTAGGGGTATCTTATTTTGATTTTTGCTAAATTTTGTTGTCGTATTAGGTTTTGGCCTCTACCAAAATAAATCTAATCCATTAGCAAACTGTTACTTGGATGATCTGAGTCATTATTAAGCGAAAACAACGTTTTTGGTAGTAGACGTCAAAGCATCGACGTTACAAACGAAGTGGGAAGGCGGATGACTTAGTCAGAGACATGCATAATTAAAATTAAGGTAATATTCAAAACAAAGTCGGAATAAGTTAGGAATTTTTATATGTAATAACTAAAGAAAAAAATGAATGTACGACGCACACATCCCCTCAAATATATATTTAAAATTTTAAATATACGATTATGACATATTATTAAAAATTATTCATATATATATATATATATATATATATATATATGAACAGTCTTAATAATAAATCATAAATAAATATTAACTTTGATGCTTCATATTAAATGCTAAAAAATAATAATAGAAAAAATAAATATGAAAAAAATTGATCGATCCCGATCTGATCGAATTCGATCATAGTTGGATCATATTCAAACTTCAAAAGTGGCACAACTCTACCATCTAATTAAAATTGGCCGAATTCGGGTCGTGTGCAACTCAACCTATAAACATCCCTAATCCCAATAATCAACTCATCAATCCCGATAATTAAAAATTATTACTATTATGTCACAACAAAAAGTCACATCAATGGTTCACATATGTGGACGTGGTTCAAATATAATTCGCTACATATGCATTATTACTTCATCAAATTATACAGTAAGTCCTAAAATTTAGAAAATAGTACGCAAACTAAAACCTTTACCTAATATAACTAGAATTGGGATACTTGTTTTTACAATCTTTTGTCTTTGTTTTTGCAATCAGAACTAACATCAGAAAGATAGGTGTTGCCAAGATCATAGGATGCATATAAATCCAGAATACAGTAGCTCAGAGCATCATTTCTGAACATGGAATTCGCCCACATCAGATTCATTTTCATGTAAAGCTTTCTTGCAAGTTAAATGGCATGTGATATTGAAAAAAAAAATCTTTATAATACACAAAGGCGGTAATATCTATTTTGGGACCAAGATGAATTAGGCGATGATCATATCAGTTCAGGAATGGACGGAAATAGAGGGCACTATCAAGCTCCGTGATGCGAGCCTGTAAAAGAACATGGTGTATACATTACATTGAGGGTTGTTACATTCAGGGGGGATGCATCATATGCAAAACTATCACCCCAGTTACATAAGGTAATATGAGTTTTTACAGTGTTCTTAAAGCATGATCTAGAATGAGTAGGGCTCATTGGAGTACAAGCACTCATCCACAAGTTGACGAAGATTAGGATTTTCTAAGGCTGCTGCAACTCTTTCCTTGTCATTCAATTGTTTATTAACTGTAAAACCCAAGAGAAAATGGCAGTCAAAATGTTATCAAGACGGCATGGTGATTTTGAAAATTGATGTCAATTACATGATACTCTTTTAAAGGCATTACACGAGACAATGTTGCCAATTCAGAGTAATACATAAAAATTCTAGAACAAAGATAAATAATAAAACATAAGCCTTTTTCAACAGGTTATAGAACATATATACTTGGCCTTCGGAATATAGTTGTTTTTTTTACTATTAGGTATCTTACAATCGAAAAGGGCATGTAGCAGATTAGCTAAACAGAAAGAGGCGAGAATCAGAGAAAATCTATTCTGGTTACATATAAGCATCATTCTTCAATGAGTGGAGCAAAAATGAAGCATTGGCTTAGATGAAATTAAGCATAACAAAGTCCAAGAGTGATCAATTTTGGAGTAGTAGGAAAAGAAACTGTGTTGCTAAGCATAAGCAAAGAGAATGATGAAAAAATGCAGAAGCCAGGTGAATGTCTTTTTCCCATAGACATGGACACAAAGACAGAGGCATATTAATAGCATTCACTGAATGTTAAAAATGAAGATCAATTATGTCATATATTGGCAACCCTCCTATTCTCGCCTTAAAAGAAAATTCCAATATAGAATTGACAAGAAATGATACCAAATAGATTACCCAACCATATAAGCACGGTACGGCAGTTCTTTGAATGAAAGTGAACTTCATGAGTGAGAAATATGTAGCTGACTTTTAATAATATAACTACTGGATCATCATTGGAGGCCACTGATGATCAAATCAAAATCATCGGCTCATTTTTATCGTTCTCATTGAAATTGCCAACTAATATATCTATTAAGATAAATACGAGGAATTAAAAGGATCAACTAATATAGACAACGTCTAGAAAAAGGACATATATAGATGACGACGTATTATTTAAATGAAACATGTCACAAGCTCAGTTATTAGGTGTCCATGTACGCACCTGCTTGCTCATTTGCGAGAGATCCTGGAGAAACATTAATGTCAACCTGCATATAGAAATTCCAGATGCTACAAATATATCATAGACATTTTACGATTTTTAATAAAGATTAATAAAATGGAAGCGCTTAAAATTAATTGTCACAAATATAGATTGATATCTGAGCATAAACTCAATATTCAACTATTTCTGCTAAAAGGTACCATTAATACCACCATAATTAATGACATTGTACAGAACCCATATTGCTTAAGGAAATAATTATATGTAATAATTATATTAACAGAAGTTTATAGGCCTTCTATATTCATTAAAGACAGATCTTCGAGCCTTCAAATTTCACTAAGAGACAAACAAGAAATGCTTATCATAGATGCATTCAACCAATTATAGAAAATTTCAATATGAAAAGATGTTAAAAATAGAACACAAAAAGAAAATAATATAAATGAAGCAAAAAAAGAATTGTCAAAGTTAAATCTAAACATCATATGCATTGAGTCAGTCTTTATATTTACAAACTTGGTGAATTTTAATCACTAACTTAAAAAGGACGAGTATGATGCCAACTATAGTTGTAAAGGTTAGAATAATACCAAAAAGGAAAAGGAAAGAAGAAAGAATCCATCAAGAAATCATTTAGAATTCAAGTGAATTTTGACAAAGCATCCAAAGGCCTCATGCAACTTCAAACTAACAAGGGAACTCATATCTGTATTGTTTCAGAGCTCACCATACAATTGAAAGAAACTGACCTTGAAATGAGGAGGGAAGCAATGCATTAATTTAACCCTCAGACATAAACCAATAACAGCAGCCATACTGCAATGCTGAACTGTAGGGGTAAAGGTTATCCTACAATAAATATGGTTACAGTGAGATGGGAGCTAAATAAATTATCATCAATGATAACATAAAAGAACCCCGGATAAATGTGATAATGGTTTGAAATGACTAGCTATAATTCTATTGTTCATTGACTAAATCATCTATCCCATATTCAGCAAGGAAAAGTGGGGAATCATAACAGGTGAAAGACATGAAGCCCTTGAAATAATTAATTGAACAAACATAACCAAAAAATTGAATGATAAGCTTCATGGTATCTGGTACACAATTCACAGGCATAAGGATTCAGACAATAAGGATGAAAAATTTCAGCTCCTTCAGTGTTGAGCCCGTCCATTGACAGATTCCTGATAGAAAAAACTTAACAGATAACAGTAGCCAATATTTTTTTATCTTCCTATGCTTCCTTTATATTAGACAACCACACAAAAATTTAAGCCCTTTCCAATGTAAAAGATGAACCCTTTCTTTTTTTTTGTTTCTTATCATCTTTCATCTAGCTCAGTGACTTAATTGAAAAACACAACAAAAAACAGATTGAATGGAAAAAAAAAAAGAGGGACTATGAATGACCCAGGCCCAAGATGTCGATGCAGCAATCTGTTACAGGAAATTTTCATGTAATCGCATGCTGCACTATGAAGAATTCCTACACTTGCAACCATATGGATTCATTCCCGGCACTGAGTTGCCCAGTCTATGTAAAGTAGATACCCAACTGTATACGACCGAGCTTCTCATCAACAGTGATTGATTCCTCTGAAAGAACGCTAAGCTGCTCCAACGAGTAAGGGTGTTCAGGATCCCTGATGTCCCTCACAGACTGTGATCACAAATGTCAAGAAACAATTCAAAGTCTTTGTTCCTTCCCAAATAATGTTACCGCAACAACGAGTAAGACCCCTCAAATAAACAAAGCAACAATAGAGGTATAATTCAATTGCTTCACATAGAAAATAATCAAAATGTGTTTTTTTATTACTTTTCTGAAACCATTACGAAGATGCCAAATTAAAGCCAATCAGGTTGCCGAGTGTGCAAAGAAGAGCGATAAATGCATTGGAATCAAATGCCGTAATCGACCTATTCTAAGCAAAATTCTCCCAAATTTTGTCATCAATCCTTCCACATGACGGCCTTGTCACTTAAAAGATGTAAAAAAACAACCAATTTTAAGCGACAAAAAAAAGTCGAACGACATCGATCAAGCAAGGATATCAAAGACGTCGAGGGCGTCCACGGAATCGTCGGCGGTGACCTGCAGGTCCTCCGGTCGAGCGACCCGCTCGCGGCGCGCATGCACCACCGGGTTGGCGTTGATCAGCCCCAGAGTCATCTCTCTCTCTCTCTCTCTCTCTCTCTCTCTCTCTCTCTCTCTCCTCTTCCTTTTGCGTGCTTCCGAGTTCCGACACAGGACTGTCAGCGTCCCCAGTGATGTGGTTGGCGGTTCGTTCGGGTTTCCGGCCCACAGCAGCTACGAACGGTTCGAATGGAACATAAGGAGGTAAGCGTACTTTATCCACCCAAACCAATATTTTTAAACCAAACCGTCATCTGATCATAGGGGATCCGGTCCTCCAAATGCTAAAACCGAAAAGAATAAATATAATTAACCAAGTTTGGTTGGCACACCTGGTTAGCAGGGGTGTGTCCCGGGTTGAGGGACCGAGAGCTAGTAGCCCCGAGTTCGAGCTCCGGAGTCGCCAATTTGGCCAGAGGAATACTACTTCTGCTCTTTCACCTCGACTCTGGATTAGTCAGGTGGTAGTAGCCCTGGACACCGGGGACCCCTCAGGGGCACCCAAAAAAAAAAAAAAGAATAAATATAATTAGGTTTCAATTTTTGTGCGAAATTATAATTTATTCATATTGTGCGACTCTTCTAATTTTAAATATATGATTTTATAATTCACTTTATAGTTTTTTTAAAATAAAATATTTAATAAATAAAAAATTATACATTTAATATCAGATGATTGAGATTTAATTTTATACAAAAAAATAATTATGAGTTTACATAATAATTTAATCCAAAATAATTATCAATATAAGCGGTTCAATCGGATTTTAGAATAAAACAAATAAGATGTTGCGGAGAAGAAAACAGAAGAAAAAGAAAGAAGAAAACGGGATCTTGGAAGAAATAATTGAAAAAAAAACGATTATCAATTGATAGAGAAGTAGAGAAAGAAAGAAAGTAAAGGATTAGGAAGAAAGAATGAAAAAAATGGGAAGAGAGGAAATCATGCAAATTTTGAGGCGAAAGTTTTTTCTGTCGATTGATCTTTTCGTGTTAATATAATTAATTTAAAATTTTTTAATATTTTTGAATTATCTCAAGAAAAAAATAACTTAGACTAATATTTTTTCTCGAATGAGAAAGATAATAAAAATTTTAAAATAAAAGAAAATTTGTGGAGTTCAATATTATTAACAAGAAATTTAAGAACTAAATCTTTGATTCCTTATCACAATCATCCCATGCGGTATATTATTTGAGTGATTAATTTAAAAATTAATGATCCAAATTTTATCTAACTAAATTAAAAGAGTTTTAATTAATATGATTTGGATCATAATTTTTAAATTAATGATGTAGATCATGTATCGCATATGACTAATAATTTGTTATGCACTCTTATTTTTTCCTCCAATATATTAATCATTTTTATATTCAACAAGTAGAACAATTTAATACATTAATGAGTTCAATTCAATTGCGTCAGAATGTTAAAATTCGATTTAATAACTCTCACATGAAAAATAATTTAAGTCGAACAAAAATAAAAGTTAATATCTGTTATTAAAAAGAATATAATTTTCAAAGTTTCAAAGATAACATGATTACAAGTGTCACTAATATTAGTTAAAATCCATTACTGATATTTAAATTATAATAAAAAAATAATTTGATCTGGACTGGACTGACCCATTGTTTTTCTTAAGGGTCTATTTGGTTCAACACTTATGAAGGAGAAGGGAAGGGAATGAAGGGGAAGGGAAACTAGGGGAAGAAAATGGAAGAGAATGAAGGTGAAACAATTAATCTTTATAATTTTTTTGGGACGAATATATTCTAATGTATGTGTTTATAAATTTGCATTACATATAGATAAAATTGGAAGTGTAGTTTAAATATATTTCTTTCTCTTCCTTTCCACCCCAATTTGAGTTTGAAAGAAAAATGGAAACTTAGAAGGGAATGAAGATAAATGAAAGAGACATTCTCCTCCATTCTCCTCGATTAAAAACACAACCAAACGAAATTCCTTCTCATTCTTTACTCTTCTTTTACCTCTAACCAAACATGCCCTAAAAGTCCATGTTACATAAAAAAAGGTATCCTAATTTTTCATCGGAGATTTAAAATATTAATGTTTTTCGAGTTACTTTTCTTCGACTCGAAACACCAATAGGTGTTTCCATTTTTATTAGGTTTTTATTCACGTCCCTAAAAAAGAAACAAGATTTTGGAGGGAAATGGAAAAAGAAGAAATCAGATAAAAAATGAAAGAAATTATAAGAATAAGAAAATATTAGAATACTGAATACAAACTAGTTTTAAATAAATAAAAAAATATAGATGGAAACAAATAATACATAGCAGAAAACATGAAAGAAACTCTTGAAAAACAGAAATAGAAAAAATAGTTATAAAACTAATTTGAACCGCTTCAGTCATCAAGATAACTTTAAATAGGTTTAAGTATATAAAAAGAATAATTTGATATGAGTTTTAAATGATGTTATTTTTTAATAAATATAGAAAAAAATGTTCGAGAAGTCTTATTCCGGTTGAATAGTTCGACTACGGAAAAATTATCAGGTTGATTCTATTTCTGATCCAATTTTTAAGATATTGATTCAAATTATCTCAAATCACACAAATTAAACATAATTGCTTTATCAATAACCTTATTTTCTCAAGAGATACAGTAAAAAAATTCTCTTAAAATACGTATTTTAAAAAAAAAAAAGGTTTTGAATAATTTTTTTCTCTTCCGTATATTAGTCCAAAATATCACCTGTTTATGTGCATTCTTTTGTTCCTTTTGTAAAAGCATCCATAGAGATAATAGGGTCCTGAAGTGTATGTTATAATTTAGACATGAGTAGAAAGTTCTTTTCATTAGGAAAAAAAATAGGCACCGATTTTTTCTTTTGAATCTGTGCCTATTTTTTTCCTTACCTAACCTCTACAGTATTGTGATTTTCTAAAAAGACATAAGACAATTTAAAATTATTTGACCGTTATCTGTCACTTGAAGTTTTTTAATCCTTTAAGATGCTCATTAGCATTTTTGTTGGAATAATATAGTATTATTGCATGCATACACAAATTTTTTATTGAGGTGCATAAATCTTCGTTAGGATTATATATAGGATTAATTCTATTTTTCACCCTTCAATTATAATTTATCTTTACTTCACCTCATAAACTATAAAATTAACCACTTACCTCCCTTCAACTTTCCAATTACTTCCAATTTACCTCAAATACTTAAAAGTTTACTTTATTTTTAGTTGTGCATTTTTTCTTGTCCTGATTTAATTTTAAATTTAAACGAATAAAAATGTTAAATGGAATCATTTTTCACCTTATCTTCTTTGGAGAGCATTTTTTTTAATTTTTTTTGAAACTTTTTAAAGTAAATTAAATTAAATTAAATAAGGGTAACAAATAAATATAATATAAAATTTATGTAATTGGAATTAAGTGTAAGTGTTTGAAAACTTGAGGCGAGATAAGTGGATAATTTTAAAATTTAGAGGTAAAGTAAAAATAATTATAGACGAAGAGAAGAAAATGAAAGCATTATATATATAAGTGATGTATATTTTTTTTCTATATAAGCAATAAATTATTTATTGCATCATAATCTAAATCTGTCTTTAAATATGCATATTTACAAAATCACTTAATATGTTAAGTCTATTTATGTAAATTTCATTTAAACATTATTAAATACAAAAATCATTAGCACTTAATAGTGTTTACTAATGCTAATAAAAAACATTACTAATTTGAACTTTTAAAATATAAATATAATAATTAAAGCTTCAATTCACCACACAATCTAATCGTTGTGTGCAGTGATATATATAGATATCATTCAGTTACAATGAGCAACGCTAGGTGCCGAGATGTATGGAGTTGTTGGTTGTACATAAATGAGAGCAGTGCTAGTCATGTGAGATATGTAAGTGCCGCATGATAAGCTGAAATTAGTTATTGAGCGAGTCATGAGGAAGGACGTGCTGATACGCCCCCTCAAGCTAGCCGTGGTCTCTGACTGAGGCGTAGCTTGTCGCGGATGAATTTGAAGCGTTCACCTGTGAGAGCTTTAGTCATTATATCAGCCAATTGGTCCTTTGTGGATATGAAGTGTATAGTCAAACGTTGTTTCGAAACCTCATCACGGACGAAGTGAAAGTCCACTTCGATATGTTTTGTGCGGGCGTGAAAAACCGGGTTCGCAGACAAGTAGGTTGCGCCAATATTATCACACCATAAAACAGGTTTGTCTGGTGGGTAATCGAGTTCACCAAGGAGGGAACGTAGCCAGATAAGTTCAGCGGTGGCGTCAGCTAATGCCTTGTACTCGGACTCGGTGGAGGATCTGGATACTGTTCGCTGCTTTTTGGCTGTCCAGGAAATAAGATTCTGGCCTAAATAAATTGTAAAACCACCAATGGATTTACGATCAATGGCATTGCCGGCCCAGTCAGCATCCGAAAAAGCATGTAGTTGCATGCTTGTAGATCTTGCTATATACAGACTTAAGCCCTTTGTAGAATTGAGGTAGCGGAGAATGCGCTTGACATCTTGCCAATTTTCTTCAGATGGAGAGTTCATGAACTGACTGACGTGGCTGACAGCAAAAGCGATGTCCGGTCTTGTGAAATGTAAGTATTGGAGAGCGCCAACGACGTGACGATAGAGACTGGGATCAGAGCAGAGAGCACCTGTATTATGTTGTGCCTTGGTCCCTGAGGCAAGAGGAGATTTCACTGGTTTGGCGTTGGACATGTTGGTGCGCGTGAGTATTTCATTTATGTATTTCTGCTGTGATAGAAGCAGCCCCGTCGATGTGTATAGAACTTCAATGCCGAGGAAGTAACTTAATTTGCCAAGGTCACGTAAGGTAAATCTTTGTTGGAGATTTCGAACTACAGATTCCAGAAAACCACCCGAGTTTCCTGTAAGAACAAGATCATCTACATACACCAACATGTAGGCAATAATGTTGCATTTGCGATAAATGAAGAGAGATGTGTCTGTTGCAGATGCTTTGAATCCTAGTTCGAATAATGCTGATGCAAGTGTGTGGTGCCATGATCGAGGCGCTTGCTTGAGCCCATAGAGTGACTTCTTTAATTTACATACATGATGAGGTTGGTTGAGGTCGATAAAGCCGGGTGGTTGATCCATGTAGACAGTTTCTGCAAGATCACCGTGGAGAAAAGCATTGCTCACATCAAATTGTCGAAGTGGCCAGTCATTGCTAACAGCAATCGCTAGGATGAGACGAATTGTTGCGGGTTTAACGACCGGACTGAAAGTTTCCTTGTAGTCAATCCCGGGTGTTTGGTGGAAGCCCTTTGCGACTAGTCGTGCCTTATGCCTATCAATCGTTCCATCTGCATGATGCTTGATCCGAAAGAGCCACCTGCAACCTATAACATTCATGTTATTATTTTTAGGAACCAAGTCCCAGGTCCCATTGTGAAGAAGTGCAGTAAATTCTTCAGCCATTGCGCGTCGCCATTGTGGAAATTTGTTAGTTGTAGAAAAACTTGTAGGCAATTCTGAGGGAGTTGTGGCAGTTAGAACTTTAAAACCAGCCAAAAATCGATAGTCTATCGGCTTGCGTGGCCTGAGAATTCGCCTCTCTGGAGGAGAAGATGAGGGTGTAAGTTGAGGGCTTGGATTAGTTGAGACTGTAGGTGTTGAGTTTGTTGATGGAGATTTTGTAGCTGGTGTTAGTGAAAGAGACATCCAAGGTGCAGATTTTGTTGGGTTTGCAGAGGTGGGAGTGGAATTCGAAGGAGTAGTTTTAAAGGGAAATGAATGCCCATCGAAACGAACATGTCGAGATATATAGATCCGACCTGTTTCCCTGTGTAAGCAGCGGTAACCAACAGAGCAGGAGGAGTATCCAAGAAAAACGCAAGGAAGTGATCGAAAGTCAAATTTATGTTGGTTATAGGGACGTGTAAATGGATAGACAGCACAACCGAATGTACGCAGAAAAGAATAGTTTGGTTGTTTATCATGTAACAACAGATATGGATTGTGTGCGTGTATTACCGGTGAGGGTAATCTATTGATAAGATATACTACAGTGTCAGCAGCAAATTGCCAATAACGTTTAGGAATGGAAGCATGTGTTAGTAAGGTCAGGGTAATTTCAGTAACATGTCGAATTTTACGTTCGACGGCGCCATTTTGTTCATGAGAGTGAGCACATGTTAAACGGTGTGTAATGCCATGGGAGTGTAGGTAAGGGGTGAGGGAGATAAACTCGCCACCTCTGTCTGTTTGGAGTGCAATTAGCTTAGAGTTGTATTGTCGTTCTAAAAATAGGTGGAAGTTAGGAAAAATTTTAGCGACATCTGATTTATTGAAAAGGGGAAAGAACCAACAGAAGCGACTATAGTCATCTACAAACAAGACATAATAAGAGTGTCCTTCAGAAGATTTAACTGGAGCAGGACCCCAAACATCTGCGTAAACCAGTTGTAGAGGAGCAGAGCTTCTGGTTGGTGTTGGAGGGAGGTGCAGTCGGGCTGCCTTTCCTTGAAAGCATGCAGAGCACTTTGTTTTATTTGCAGACTTCAGATGTGGTAGGCAATTGTTATTGAGGACCTGTCGGACAATGCGGTTGTGAGGATGGCCAAGGCGGGCATGCCATGTGGATGTAGCGAGAAACGTGGAACGAGAAGGTGGTTGAAGCGGTGTCGACAGGTGGTAGAGTCCTTCTCTAGTTCGGCCTTGTAGAAGTGGCTGGTGGGTGAGGCGATCCTTCACAATAAAACCATGTGGATAAAATTCAAAGTAACAATGATTGTCGTGAGCAAATTGACGAACAGATAGTAAAGGTTTGGAAATGAGAGGAACATGCATAATGTTAGATAAGTGAAGAGAATGAGAACGAGACTGCAGAGTAGTGTTACCGATGTTTGCAATGGGCAATTTCATACCATTTCCCACTTGAACACTATCTGCTCCCGTGTAGGTGTCAGCTGACTGCAGAGAAGCGAGATCAGGGGTGATGTGGTTTGTGGCTCCCGTATCAGGATACCAATCCTGATAAGCACCAAGAATAGACGGAGATGACGACGTCATGGCTGCTGCTTGTTGCTGTAAAGCTGAATAGGCTTGAGGATTAACAGAAGCGGGGTGGCGATGGTGGCACTGATATGGACTATGTCCAGTTTTTCCACAAACAGGACATGGGTTATTTCGTTGAGGAGACGAGCGTCCTCGAGAGCGACCTCTGCCACGGGAGCGTCCGGAGTACTGGTGTGATGATGGAGTTGTTCGACTAAGGTTGGCAGACACAGGGACAACATGAGATGATCGAGCGGCAGTAATACGGATCTCATGGCTTGTTAGAATTGCTTGCAGCTCTGGAAATGGTATTGGCGCACTACGGGAAGATAGCGAGGCAACGATGTTACTGAAGTCACTGTTGAGGTTGTTGAATACAACTGCATTGAATGCCGACGTGGAGAGAGGATTTCCGGCGGCTGCAAGCTCATCAACAAGATATTTCACCTGTTGCAAGTAAGCAGAGAGAGTGGAATCGCCTTGTTTTAAATTTTGTAGTTGCATTTGGATTTGCAGGAGACGAGTTTCTGTAGGAGCACCATAGGCTTGTTTTAAAGCCAACCAGACAGCTCGGGATGTGTCTAAACCTACAGTTAGTGGTAGCACTTCTTCAGAGAGAGAGGACAAAAGCCAACTGAGGAGGAGTTGGTCACGGCGCTTCCAAGCGATGTATTCAGGGGTTGGAGAAACATTCTCAGACATAGGTGGTGGTGGAGAGGGACTTGAGCTGTCAATGAAGCTTTCCAAGTTGAAGCTATTGATCAATGGGACAAGTTGTGTTTTCCATAGAAGATAGTTGAAGGGATTCAGTTTAATGGATACAAAATGATGGGCTTGATGAAGGGAGGGAAGTGGTGAGTTCAGAACAAAGTTATACAGAGTGAGATTTGTAGTTGAAGATGAAGACTGTTGAGGAGACGACATGGCTGTATCTAGAGGCTCTGATACCAAATTAAAGCTTCAATTCACCACACAATCTAATCGTTGTGTGCAGTGATATATATAGATATCATTCAGTTACAATGAGCAACACTAGGTGCCGAGATGTATGGAGTTGTTGGTTGTACATAAATGAGAGCAGTGCTAGTCATGTGAGATATGTAAGTGTCGCATGATAAGCTGAAATTAGTTATTGAGCGAGTCATGAGGAAGGACGTGCAGATAATAATATTATTTTTATAGTCAACTTTTATATTAGTTCATATACGTTTTTGAGATTAGTTAGATAAAGTGATAAAACATATCATAATATTTGATACTCTAAATGGAAGAAAATATTAGAATGGATAGAGATTACATTAAGATTTCATTTAATTTTAATGCACCAAAAAATTCAAAACAAATAAATAGATGTATATAAATATTAATGCACATAATAAAATCATATGAATGCATGCCATGATAAACTAAACATATTAAAAAATAAGAATATTAATTGGTGCTCCATCAGTTGGATATATTAGAAGGCTTAGAATTTACTAACAAAGATTATATCAAAATATATTATACTAGGAGAAGAGAGGAAAACGATATTGTTTAAAGTTGCAAACAAAAAAGATATAAATATGGGACAAGATCACTTGAAATAATTATCAAGCATGCAATCCAACAAGGCTCTTCCACCCTTTACGTCCGGTCCCTCATTGGTTTGAATAGTTAGGTTCTATTTAGCATGCGCAAGGGGTTTGAATAGCTAATAGTGAATGAATTATTAAATTTAATAAAATATTTGACAAAATATAATATTTAAATAAATATAAAATGATTAAAAAGAATATAAATAATTATTTAAATAATTTAGATTATTATATTTATCCTAAATTAAATTTTTTATTTTAATTATTTTCATATATATATATATAATTAAAATAAATAATTAACTAAATGATTTATAAATTAATAAAATAATAATAAATAATAAAGTAGTCATATGACATAAAAGAATAAGGGTATTCATATAAATAATAAATAATGATAAAATATTTTAATATTTGAAAATAAATTAACACGCTAGTAGCTATTCTAAATATTGGTCTTTCAAGCATCTCCAATCGTTAAATTTCAATCGTTGTCGCTATTATTAATTATATTTATCAAACACCTTAAATAGTGTATTAACTTGATCAACATACTACACACTAGTGTATACGGCAATTTAAAAACGTGAGACATAAAATTTTAGTAGTAGATAATGGTTAGGGACTGCATATTATTAATTGCTTAGTAATGAGTTAATTATTAAATTTAATAAAAATATTTAGCAGATGCAATGTTTGAATTCGTTGATAAACATAAAATGATTAAAAAAATATGACTAATTATTTAAATAATTTACATTATTATGGATATCCTAAATTAAATAATTTATTTTTATTTTAACTATTTAATACCAATAAATAGTTCAACTAAATAAATTATAAATTAAAAAAATAATAGCAAATAGTCATATGGCATAAAAAGAATATGTGTATTTATACAAATAGCAAGTAATAATAAAATATTTTGATGATATATTTAAAAATAAATTTTAATACCTTAATAATTATCTTAGATCTTAGGGGGCATTTCTCAGAAGTAATTTTTTCATATTACTGATAATGTTGTATTAAATTATATGGGCCCATTACATTACCTTGTTCACTTTATTTTAAGTTTGCAGATAATCTACATTGCAGGCAATGCAGATTACTTGTGAAATGACAATCTGGATTGCCTATGAGAGAGGAGGCAATTCAGATTGCCACTTCATAAGCAATCTGTAATAATTTTTTTTTTCACCTTTGACCTTGAGAATTTTATTTAACCAAATAATAAAAATAGCCAAATAGATAATAAAATAATATTTTATATATTAGTATAATTATTATTAATCACTATAGTAATATTTTTTAATCATTAAATATATTATTGTTATTATTTCTATTAATTTTAATATCAACATTATTAATTAATCATA